>VDFB02138816.1:0-10575 GCA_007258455.2 Sequoia sempervirens
GTGAGGGGAGAGGAGGTGGATGTGGAGGATGATGATGATGAGGACGACACCATGGATGAGGCTGAGAGGCTTTTGAGATGGCAGATGGTGGAGGGGGAGGAGGAGATACCGTCCTCTTCAAGGTTGCCGCCAGATGCCACAGCAGATCAGAGAGTGGCAGACCTTCAGCAAAGATTGGATGCCAGCTTGGCATAGGTCAGGTCTTTACAGTCAGCTCTGGAGGTAGCCCAGGTAAAGCGGGATCAGGTGGTAGAGCTTGGTACCGAGTTTGCAGCCTTGTGCACAGGACCTATGGGAGACATGGCTCGGGAGTTGGCCAGAGTTAGCACTAGATTGGTGCAGTACCGAACTCTCTATGAGCAGGCAGTGCCGCCAGAGCGACGAGATCCTACCCTGTCCCGATCACAGATGAGGACAGGTAGCAGACATAGGTCAGGCAGTGGCAATGGTACGAGGAGCCATACTAGTGTCGGAGGGTCTACCTTCACAGGGCACACTTCAGGGCATAGGTCCCATCATTTGTGCAGGCACACTCTAGGTCACAGCCATGGGTCGACTGGTTCAGCACATAGGTCAGTACCGGGTCAGCCACCAGTGACAGATCCGTCCCCCTCTCAGATTCTGGCTGCAGTGACTTCACAGTTGTTTACTATTGTCAGGATGATACCTTCACTCACGGTTCCATCAGTTTCTCAAACAGAAGTTGCTATAGGACCCCCTATTGCTTCAGAGCTAGTGACAGGGCCTCAGCCACCACATTCCTCACCTCGAGGGGATGATAAGAGCCTACCTTAGGGGAATACTTGTATTTTGACACACTATGTATATTATTGAGCCTGCAAGCTCCATTTTTGGGATATCCGTTGACTCTATCCTGTGACATTGTACCTTTTTGAGATCATTCTATATGATGATATAGTTTTGATGCGGCCTACATGTGTTATATGATGCTTTTGCTTTATGTATTATGACATGTATGATGTATGACTTATGATTCCATGTATGTCCTATGATGCCTATTTGTGATTTTTGATGTCATGATGATGCAATGCTTATTTATACGATTATGTTAATGATGTGCATGATGTATTTATGTAAAAGATGCAATGTTGATGATCATGTTAATGCAATGCTTGTGATTATGTATATGATTTAATGCCATGGATGATGTATGTATGAACCTAATGCAATGTATATGATCATGTATGCACTTATGTTTTTGGATGTCACGGAATATCATCACTGGATGGACGAGAGAAGATGATGAAGCTGATGAGAGAAGATGACCAGATCGAAGAAGAGAAGACATGAGACCTATGAAAATGCATGTTAATTCCTAGACGATTTTTATCATTTTTCAATTTTTTTTGTATTTTATGACTTTCAACTCCATCCTCTGATGCTATGTGTAGAACTTTTGGAGATGTAAACTGTTGATGGGTTCTGTCAACTGTTCCCCATCTGGAGTTGCCAATTGATAAGCTCCGGAACCAAAAGAAGATTTGATAATATAGGGACCTAGCCAGTTTGGTTCAAATTTTCCTGGCTTTTCTCTGTCTGCTTGGTTCTTGGGGTTTTGCATTAGAACTAGGTCGCCGATGTCAAACTTTCTGACCACAACCTTTTTATTGTAGCTGCAACAAAGGCGGTTCTGATATGCTTGGAGATGATTAAGTGAGTTTTGTCTTCTTTCCTCCAGCATTTCCAGCTCATGCAAGCGTGATTTTCGGTAGTCCTCTTCATTAGTAAGACCCTTCAAGGAGACTCGTAGCGAAGGAATTTTGACCTCAATGGGTAAGATGGCTTCGGCACCAAAGACTAGGGAAAATGAGGTGGCCCCTGTAGGCATACGAATGCTAGTTCGATAAGCCCACAAAGCAGGGTTAAGTTGTATGTGCTAGTCATGGCCAGCATCATTGACAGTCTTTTTGAGAATCTTGACAATGGCTTTATTCGACGCCTCAGCTTGGCCATTTCCTTGCGGGTAGTATGGAGATGAAAAGTGGTGTTGGATATGGAATCGCTCACATAACTCACGTACGTCTTGGTTTTTGAACGGACGTCCGTTGTCAGTGATGATGGACTGTGGAAGGCCATACCGGCAAATGATGTAATTAAGGATGAACTTTGATATTTGTTTGCCAGTAATATATGTCAATGGGATGGCTTCAATCCACTTTGTGAAATACTCAGTGGCGGTAATAATGAATTTATGGCCATTGGATGAGGTTGGATGAATCTTACCCACGAGGTCGAGTCGCCATTGAGCAAAGGGAAACGGAGAAGTGATGGGCCGAAGTTCCTGTGCTGGAGCATGGACAAGGTCAATGTGTATTTGACATTTGCAACAAGTCCTAACATATTTGATTGCATCTTTTTCCATTGTCGGTCAATAATACCCAAGTCTCATTAGTTTCTTAGCTAGCGTAGGACCACTCGAATGAGATCCGCATATACCATCGTGCACTTCTCGTAAGGTCGTACATGCTTCATCGGTGTCAAGACATCTAAGGAGGGTATCATTGAAACTACGGCGATATAGGGTGTCACTAACAATGGCATACCTTGCAGATTTTCTAATGGACTTCATTTGGTTATTGGACAGGTTTAGTGGAAGGGTTTGAGATTTTAGGTATTCATAAATGTCCTGATACCAAGGAGAGTTGGGACCAACAAGTTCTCAAACCATTTCTGATTCTGGGATATCATATGTCAGTACCAAAAGCTGTTCTACTAAGAACTCAAATTGTGACACATTTTTAGGGATGTCCAGAAGAGAACTGATAGTAGCCATTGCGTCAGCTGCCTTATTCTGTACCCTGGGGATTTGTTCAAAAGAAATCAATTGAAAGTATGTCAGGAAACTATCCACCATCCTCTTGTAGGGAAGCAACTTCTCATCCTTTGTTTCATAGTCATCATTCACTTGGTTGATCACGAGCTGGGAATCCTCGAATACAAGTAATGTCTGAATTTTCCATTTGATTGCCAACTTGAGACCTGTGATTTTCATATTTGGCAATGTTATTTGTACAAGGGAAAGTGATCCTGAATGATTTAGGAATTGAATCCCCCTGTGGTGTGATAAACAAGATTCCAGCACCTGAACCATGACCAGTATGAGACCCATCAAAATACAGTTTCCATGGTGATGTCGGTTCCGCATGAAAAATGGACTCATCGGGAAAATCAGTTACTAATGGATGAGTGGCTTGAATCGGTGCATTTGCTAGTTGATATGCTATTACTTTCCCTTTTATTGCTTTGCGCTCAACATACTGTATGTCATACTCACTTAGGATCATGACCCATTTTGCCAACCGGCCTATTAATGCTACTTGACTTAGTAGATATTTTAATGGATCAATCTTGGCAACCAGTTGTGTCTGATAACTGAGCATATAGTGTCTTAGTTTTTGGGATGCAAAGACAACAGCGAGGCATGCACGTTTAATGTATGTGTAGCTCAACTCATAGCCTATCAGTGTGCGGCTGATGTAATAGATTGCTCTTTCTTTTCCTTCATGATCATTTTGGGCCAGTAATGCCCCTAATGCTGAACTAGTAGTCGAGATGTATAGAATCAATGGCTTTCCATGAATGGACGGCATGAGGACTGGTGTTGACAGCAGGTAATCTTTGATTTGCTGGAAGGCCTCTTGACATTTATCCATCCATACAAAGGGCACACCTTTGCGCAACAGGTACTGGAATGGGTGGCACTTATCTGCCAATTGGGCTATGAAACGATGAATAGATTGTACTCAACCTTGCAGAGTTTTGAGCTCACTGATCCCTCTAGGTGGAGGCATGTCTATAATTTCTTTGACCTTTGCCGGATCAACCTCTATGCCTCTTCAGGAAACTATGTATCCCAATAGTTTACCTGAGGTGACCCCAAAAACACACTTCTTAGGGTTTAGCCGAACTTTGTACTCTTCAAGTCTCTTGAAAATTATGTTGAGTACCCTCAAATGGTCTTTCCTAGTTGTTGATTTGGCCAACAGGTCATCTACATAATCCTCCATTATATTGTGCATCATGTCATGGAAGATCGTGGTCATAGCCCTTTGATACATGGCACCTGCATTTTTGAGACCAAATGGCATGACGTTCCAACAGTATGTACCCCACGGGCAAGTAAATGCTATTTTGTGTTGATCCTCAGGAGCAATGCGGATTTGATTATAGCTAGAGAAACCATCCATGAGGGATAGCATCTCATGTCTTGCAGTTAGGTCTACTATGATGTCAATGTTGGGCAAAGGAAAGTCATCCTTTGGACATGCTTTATTTAGATCCTGAAAGTCTGTACACACGCGAATCAGCCCATTTGGTTTTGTCACCGGCACTAGATTGGAAATTCATTGAGCATAATCTATAGACCTTATGAATCCGGCATCCAGTAATTTCTGTAACTCGGCCTTGACCAGTAGGGCAACTTGAGGGTGCATTTTGCGCAACTTCTGCTTGACTGGTTTAGCATTGGGTAATAATGGAAAATGATGCAGAACTAGTTTGGGGTCCAAGCTGGAGAGGGAGGATGGGAGGATCTCTTCATAAGTCAATGATGCGGCAAATAGGATCATCTTGGGGTCTTTTGCAGTTGAAATATTATCCTCTATTGTGTCCTCAATAAGCATGGCCGATTTCTCCTATTGCATGGGGAGAAAGTCCAGTCCTCCATATTTGGGCACCTCAGAGGGGTTTTCACGCCGTTATCTTTATTTTTATGTTTTATCGTCAAGGTGCCTTTCGGTTTCACCTAGAGGCGGTTTCGCACTATTTTACTTTTGCGACTAGAAGGACTAAGCGGTCTCGCCAAAGTATGGAGTAATGATCCTAAATCATGGCAGTCCGTGACGTGGTTGTGAGTATGGCCTATAAAATCCCATGAAATGCGATGGCCTCATGTTCCAAAATCTATTATCCAGGTGGCGGTCCTTATTTGTCCCAGTATTCATTCAAGGGGCGAAACTAAGGAGATGCCATTGTCAAGGCTAGTGAATTGAGGTGAGGATGTGGGCAACATGTAGATGGATTGAGTGATGTTGTAGATGAGGTTACCATCATCCAACTCGACATCGGACTCTATCCAATATTCTCTTTCACTAGTGTCATAGTCGTTGTCAAAATAGGGAGTGAAGGTTATAGAGCCCTCGTTGTCAATGTCGTCTGATACCTCAAATGGATCCGGGCGATGGGAGTTGGATGGGGTATTGTATCATCTTGGGAGGGTGTGTGGGACTTTGGCTATTTGGTGCTTGTTCAATTTGAATGTTGCCAAAGTGACATTGGAAAGAGTCGGTTCCATGGTTTGATATAAACAATCATGGGAATAGCTTGATCAACGAGGGATGAATTCACGAGGCAAATTCCCACTCATGGGGAGTTAGTTTCGATTTGGTTTCCCTACTAGTCGACACTTTTTAGAAGCATGTACTCCCTCATTTGAAAATCCCGAGTATGTGTCAGATCATCGTGTACGGTGATCCGACCTGATCCAGTGCCGGTTTGCGGTTTGCTGGCGGACGCACGACAACCCGCAGGCACTTCGTATGGCAGCGCTTCAGAAGTGCCAGCATACCATTTGGGCGTAGGTGTGATAGTATCCTTATAGATCCATCCTGTGATGTCAGCAAGGTCTTCCTCACTTATGTCTCCCCACTTGATAAAAACTGTATTCGGTGGAACTTTGAAGGTTTCTTGAGGTTCCATTCTGAACATGGCTGACCATAGTCCTTGGGAGACCTGGGCATTGTTGTTATGTTGTATGCTATATGCAGTTTGAATTCTCCGCAGCCAAGGTCCTGGATTTTGACAGTGGATTCAGTCTTAGAGCTGGTGGAAGGTGGTGGTGTGGCGGAAGACATGGATGGAGCGGATGTGGAAGATGACGTGAGTGTGGAAGGGTCGATATATTTGGATGACGAGGAGCCAGGGGCTTCTCGGTTAATAGGTACCCGGTTTTCAGAGATACCCCTTAAGTTGGTACAATATTGGAAAGGGTCAGGGTCTCCGTATATGGTGACTTCTGTATCGTCAAAAGGAAACTTGAGGCATTGATGGTATGTAGACGGAATGTCTTTTAAAGCATGGATCCATGGACAGCCAAGTAAAATGTTATATGGTAGTTCCAAATCCAGGACCTCGCAGGTTGTGTCTACAATGACCGGTCCCACTCTGATAGGGAGAGAGATAACACCCCTTGAAGAGCATTCCTCGTCATTGTATGCTTTGATCACTATGCTTTTCGTTGGGTCTACACACGCATCAGAGAACCCTAGAGCTTTAACCAATTTGAGGGAGCATATATTCAATCCTGCTCTGCCATCTACTAAAACTCGTCTAACTTTATGCTTGTGGACAAAAGTTTCTATGTGTAATGTGTCATTGTGGTTGGTTTTATGTGATGAGTAGTCTTGATCCAAGAAGGTGACGTGGTGTGGCGTGGTGAGATATCCCACCATAGTTTCAAACTGATTGACATCGATGTCCTTAGGGACCGACGACTCTAGGAGAGTTTTGTCTAGGATTTCTTTGTGCGCAGGAGAGATACGAAGCAGCTCAAGGATAGATATTTGCACGGGAGTCTTTCCTAGTTGGTCAATGAGGTTGAACTGACTTTTGGGTTTCCACTGTTGTGGGGTTGAGACAGGTTTTGGCTGTTTAGCCGATGAAGCAGGTTGTGATTGTTTAGCCGATGGGCTCGGTATTGTGATTTTGGCTTGCCTAGGGGGAAGTGGACTAGCTATAGTGATCTTGTTACTGCAAGTAGTAGCATTACATTGGGGTGCTCTCTTGACCGTAATGGTATTGATCTACTCATCTTCAATTCAGACATTATTTATAATTGGTCCACTAGAATAATCATACTTGACTCGGGAAAAGTTAGCTTGATTCTGTGAGCCTGACGTGGATGCATTATGAGAACCATGATCCTGCAGTGGATTCTTGTGGATAGTATGATCTGCATTGGAGGTGAATTGTGATCCACCAACTTCGATTGTGCATTTTTTGATAAGATCTTGAATTAGGTTTTTCAATTGTCGACAGTTAGAGGTTGTATGCCCTTTGGTTCGATGGTATTCGCAAAGTGCATTTTCATTCCACCATGCTGGTTTGAATTGTCCTGGGTCATATGGTTTGATTTTTAGAAGTGTGATGACCCCATGCTGAATGCATTTCTTAAGGACTTCTTCAATGGGTTCACCCAAATGAGTGTATGTGTGACCCCTAGGAAATTGTCTCATTTGACGATATTGCCCTTGACTGTTTTGACCACTTTGGTTGTTTGAAAAAGTATTGGAAGGAGGTGTCAATGTCGTTGTTGGTCTGTTTTGTTGTTGAACCCCTTTCAGGGCTAATACAGGACCTACAATATTTGTAATCTTGGCATCAACAACATCGTCATTTGTAACATGCTTATTCTTAACGCAATATTTGTTTTTGTTAGCTGGTGGATTGACGTTCATGTTTTTGGAACCATATCTCAGTTCTCCCTTTGCGATAAGGGCTTTCTCAATTTGGACTCCCTTTTCGACCAATTCTGTGAAGTTTGTGCAACAATGTATTTGCAATGCGAATTTTAGGGGTCCTAGAAGTGTTTGGATGAACATGTCAACTTTTTCCCTTTCAGGAATGTCAATGTGACATCGACTAGCAAGGCTTCTCCATTTTTGAAAGAATGGAATAAATGTCTCACCAGAGTCTTCTTGCGTGAGATTGCACAAGCTAGTGATAGAGGTATCCATATCAATGTTGTACGCGTAATTTCTTATGAATTTTCGTTTGAGCTCATCCCATGTCTGGATATCTTTTTGTGTTGAAAACCATTCAAGGGCTTGACCCACCAAACTTTTGGAAAAAATTCTCATCAAGTATGTTGGTTCGTAGGTGATATCCATACAGTTGGTTGCGAACTCACAGACATGTTCAATGGGATTTGTCTTGCCTCTATATTTTGTGAAGTTGGGTGACACATATCCTGGCGGAAATGCAGGCATATATAAGTTCGTGTCAAATGGGTATACATCCAGGTCATACGATATTTCTGATTTCCTGCCTGAAATGTACATGTTTTGCATAGTTTTCTCCATATCCCTCATTCTTGCTTTGAGTTCATCTATGGTAGGGTCATTTACGTTTCTGTATGTTGGATTGCCTGGTACACCATGTGTTCCTGTCTGGTGTGCGTGAATGTTGGTGTATTGTGGTGGTACGGATTGTTGCGGTACGTATGACGTGTGTTGTTGGTATTGGAGATTATGATTTGGTGCATGTTGATGAGTATGAATGTTGGATGAGTATGTTGGGATGTGTCCCCCAGCCATGTGTGTCGTTATTTGGGGGATGTTGTGACCATTCGTGTTATGGTATGTCAATGATGTCATGGGTTGTCTTATTTGGCCACCTTGTGTAAATTGTTGGTTTTGTACAAGGGGGACATTTGTGTTTGTACATTGGGAGGTAATGACATTTGACTGTGTTGTCATGTTAACGTTTTGTTGTTGTCCTTTAATAACGATACGTCCTGTGGCTCCTCCCAAAGGATTTTGTGAATTACTACTGAATAGATTTGTCGAAGTTGTGTTCATGGTAGTAGATGTAGTTGTCAAGGGGGGATTATGGTGACTTACAGTAATGATGCCCAAATTAGTGTAATGGTATTCACTATCAGCCCACGATAAAAGTTGAATAATTTTCCCATGTTGTTGAGGAGCCAAGAGTGGTTCCATCTGATTGGGGTAGTGTTGTGGATGCTGTGGATGATTGTGATCCCCCAATAGATGTAGCATTTATTGTGTTGGAGATGTTTGGGATGTTGGGAGTGGTATTTGTTGTTGTTGTGGTCTCAAAGGAAGTATTGCTCGTAGTATTTAAAAGTTGACCACTATGTGACATGTTATTTGCGTTGTTGGCATTAGGGTCATGAAGTGTCAAATTTAGCGTGTTGGCATCAAATCCTAGTGGTAACTTAGCTCCTTCACTCAAGAACGCTCACAGTCTGTCTCTATCCCTAATGAGCTATTGTTTAGCATGGCTAAGCCAGACTCTGGGTCTTTGTGTCGAAATGCCTCTATGTTTCCTGAAGTTGACCCATTTCCATCTCTTTTATGCGTAGAGGTCAGTCTCTTGTTTGTGAGGATGCATTATTTGTTGGAGGTTGATTGTCTAGATTGGTAAATGGATCGTACAAGGTCCAGTTTGAGTCATATGGAGGATTGTTGATAGTAAATGGGGGGTCTTGCCTAAAGTTTTCCATTTGTCTCTTTTGTTTTTGAGGTTTGGTTTCAACCATAAATGAGATTGCTCAAATAGGAATGACAACTTAAATGCAAGTATGACACTATGTGAAGTCTAAGGTTCAAGATGAAAACTAGAATGACTAATGTTTTTGGATTTTTTTGTGAATAAGGATATGCAATTTCTATGCAATGTAAGACAAGGTTATCTAAGCACCTCTAAACTCAAACTTTGTTTTCAATTTTGACTGCTAAAGGACTTCATTGGAAATGACAAGTTGACAAGGTCTAAATGACTAGTGAGTCTTCCTAACTAGACTTTTGAGTTGGAAGAAATCTCACAAAAGAGGACAATGACTAAAAGGGTGATTTGATAACTTGGTCCAAGAGGGTCTAATTTCAAAAACAATGACTTTGCAAAGTGTGCTTAACATTTTCCTAATCCTACGTATGCAAAATATGAACCTAGGGACAACATAATGTTGAATGTATGAAACTAAAAGGAATGAGGTATGAACCTATGGTGACTAATGCAAGCTAATAGACAAGACTTTGAGCAATATCAAGTTTGGTTTCTGATAGAATCTTCTTGATGATAGTGTTTGACAAATGGTTGACAATTTGAAGACCTCAGGTTTTGACTGTGAAGTTTAAAATTTTGACAGGAAAATGCGTCACAGTTTGGAAAATGCGTCACAGTTTAGCAAATGTGATTCAGTTTTGCAATTGCAGCTTTCAGACTGTCAAATGCGACTCGATTTAGCATATGCAGCTTTTAAGTTGACAGATGCATCGCGACGCCTACAGATGCGGCATTCTAAGTTTCAAATGCGGTTTAGCAGAGCAGTTTCGTTGTAGAAAATCAGTTGCGGTTTGACAGATATGACAGTTTTGTTTCAAAGTGATTTTCTTGTCTTTTTGATGGAAGTTTTAATCTGTTTGGTGAATGTTTTGTTTTGAACTTGGTAAAACCAGAAAACACTTGACAAACATAGCGTTTAAAAAAAAAAGTAACCAAACACACATCAGAAAAGCACGATCCTAGGTTAGGCCATGATTCCCTTTCATAATACCTTCTTGCTTGCTGGAAAATGTTGCCCTCAGATTTTTCTTTCAAGCAATTTAGAAATTCCTAAGTCCTACAACAAGTCTTGAAGGATTTGATATGTCTAAATGCCTATGTCTAAAAGTCAATGTCTATGCCTATGCTTTAAAACAAATGCCAATATTGAAATACTACAATTGCCTATGACAATAAATGTGAAACTAAGTAAATGCCTATAATAATTACGAAAAATGTAAAAATGAGTGTGTCCTTCAAAAGTGAGAA
>VDFB02138817.1:0-11948 GCA_007258455.2 Sequoia sempervirens
CCACCACCTACGACATAGCCTAAGTACACTAGATATGTCTTTGAAAATTCACATTTAGACATCTTTACATAGATTTTTTCTTTTCTCAATACATCAAAAACTTTCTTTACATGAATTACATGATCATCCCAAGTTCGACTAAATACAAGAATATCATCTAAATAGACTATGAAAAAATCATCAATAAAAGGATGAAAGACATCATTCATGACTCTCATAAATGTAGTTGGTGCATTGCAAATCCCGAAGGGCATGACCAACCACTCGTAAAGTCCTTGTTTTGTCTTAAATGCAGTTTTCCAAATGTCATCTTCTACAATTCTTATCTGATGATATCTACTACGCAAGTCTAACTTAGTGAAATAAACTGCATGTTTTAACTGATCAAGTAAATCATCAATTCGGGGAAGAGGATACTTGTTCTTTACCATTATCTTGTTCAGGGCTCAATAGTTGATGCACATTCTCCAAGATCCATCTTTCTTTGGAACCAACACAATTGGAGAACCACAAGGAGATGTACTAGGATGGATGACTCCTTTTTCCACCAACCCCTCAACTTGCTTTTTGATTTCCTCATTCTGCAAAACTAATAAATGGTACATGCCGATATTTGGAAGAGGCACATCCTGTTGCAACTGGATTTCATGTTGTATTTCTCTCTTAGGTGGCAGCCCCTTTGGTTCCTAAATTAAGTCATCATAAGCATAAACTATTTTGACCATCTTAGTTTTATGCTTAGGATCACACCCTTTAAATGCTTCATCTTTTTCATCCTCTTTGGGTTTTACAAGCATTAACACAAAGTTCTTACTAGAATTGACCAACCTTTTCATCTGACCAGGATTAACTAGTGCAAGATTAGTCTTAACTTTGTGTGCACGTACAATGTATTCTATCCCATCCTTAAAGAGATGATACTTATTCTCCCCCCTATAAAAGATTGCTTTTTTGCTATATAGATAAGGACTCCCTAACACAAGCCCACAAATATCCAAAGGAACAACATCTACTTCTACCTCATCAGCAAAGTTTGCAATGATAGCAAATTTCAATTTACAATGTTTCGTTACCTGCAGTTGAGCATCATTGGAAACCCATCCAAGCAGACATGGATTTGGATGAGGTGTTGTAGTGAGATTGAGTTTCTTTACCACCTCTTTAGATATTAAGTTGACTTGAGAACCCATATCAAACAATGCATCAATCTTGAGTGTGCTTAGTTGCAACTTGAATATGAAACAATTCATTTCATTGTTTATCAGCTTTAGGAGGAGTAGATACTTTACTTGTACTTGCATTTGCATCAGAAGAGAGAATTATACCTTTCCCTTTACCTTGGACCCCAGCAGCAACAATCTAAGTTTCATCTCCAGAGTCAGATCCAAGATCTTGTTGAATCACTGCAATAGTCTTTTGCTTGCCTTTATTGCTTCAATATCTTTTCAGCCTCAATTTGGGATGAAGCTTCCAACACATCAAATCATCATGCCCCTCTTTCTTGCAATGGGAGCATGTGGGTTTATCACCATCCTTCTTAACTATAGTTGTCTTCTTTCCTTTTCCTTTATCCTTTTCTTTTTCTTTACCCTTGGACTTCCCCTCAGACTTGGATGGTTTCATTGAAAAATTATCACTGAAAGTGTTCTTACCCCTTGACTCTAAATGAGTAGCTTGGATTGACACTTCATCCAAATTATTAGGACTCAACATTAGAATAGTATGCCTTAGGTAAGAATGCAAACCACCTATGTACTTGAGTAATGTATCCTGAGTATACAATGGAACATTTAAAGCAATAGTCTATTTTCTAAACTCATGAGTGTAATCTTGGATAGACTGACCCTTACCTTGCCTAAAGGTTTTCCAATTCATGGTTAATTGTTGCATATAACCTAAAGGATAAAACTATCTTTTAAGGGCAGCAATAAATTTCATCCAAGTCACATTGAACTTACCATGGTGAGCAATTTCCTTCTAAGTCCTACTCTCCCACCAGGTGAGAGTTCTACCTCCCAACTAAAGAGTGGCTAACTAGATCATAGAAGCATCTTCTACTAGGCCTTGAATCCTACAATACACTTCTACCTACTGGATCCAATCATCTAATTTCTTGGCATTCAACTCACCACAATATTTAGGCAATTCAAAATTTACATCAAGTTTGATAATAGGCTTAGACTTGCTTTTCAAAGGATTAACAGTAGTAGAAGAGGAAGAAGAAGGGGAAAATGGAGAAGAAGGGGAAGATGGAGGAGGCAGACTTTTGGATCTTTTCCTTCTTTATCATTTTGATCTTCCTTCTTTTCTTGCTTTGATGAATCTCCTTTTTCGTGCTTCTTCTTTTCCACATACAACTCTTCCACCATTGCCTTCATGTCAAGAAAGGCTCACTGGAAAGTCTTATCATCCATCTCTGGGTTAGTGCTTTTCCCAGTTTCAGTTTCATCCATTGTTGGCGAAGTCCTTCGTTTGCTGATTTCAGGATTGTATTCTTCAAGTTCACCTTCACCTCTTTGAAGGTTAGAGCGCGTTAGCATTTGATTCTACAATACTAGTCAAAACATAGCTCTGATACCAATTTGATCTGTTTTAGGATCTATGACAATTGCTTTAAGAATGCAAATTAATTATAGCTTCACAACTCCAATTTACAAAAATGAAATCAACAACACATAATTAATTGAACAAAAACTAGAATTCAAAATGAGACGAGAAAGAGAGAACACAAACAAATTGATAACATAGTTCATCATAAGAATGACTACGTCTCTGGGCCCCTCTCCAATGAGTAGACTGATCCGATTGAAATCTTCAAAAATTCGGCATTACATTAGTTTCCAAGCTCTTCCCTTCAAGCACGATGGAAGTTCGACATTCTCTCGATGTACAAGTACAACAATTCGTCTCTCCAAAAATTATCTCAAGTCTTCAACACCTGAATCATGAATCATGAATGTCCTCCTAAGCCTCTAAACTCCCCTTTTTATACAAAAAATTTACTCAATTGGGCTAATAACCAATTGATTTACAAAAACCACATTATCTCTCCATTTTTACATAATATCTCCAAAATAATCTTCTTTTTTACATAAAAATCATTCTAAAAATTCCCTAATTTAATTTATGCTCCTTAATTGTTTCATTCTTGGGCTATTATTGTTTTGGAGGTTTATTGTTAATCCTTAAAAGGATTATTGTTATTTTGAATTTGGAGGGAGTTGTTTTAAATATTTGGATTTGGGTTGAACCAACTTTCAACAGTTGACAAAACTGACTAGCCACCCTTCTATATTAAGCATTTTTTTTGGTGCAACAATGGGTTATAGCTTTGTTTGGGTGGTGGTTAGAGGGTCGAGCCCCTCCACTATCCATTTAATAAACAAAATCCATTCATTATCTTAGAAAAGTAAGCAACTGCACAATATGGTAAATGAAGGATGCAGGGCATAGTGGTGAGGCACGCGCGTAGGTTTAGAGATGTTGGGGGATCGAATGCCCCCCTAATGGATTTTTTTAAGAAAAATAACAAATTTGAACCTGTTGGAGGAGAAGAAAGAGGCCATGTGGCATGTCGAGGAGGTGTCGCGTGGTGAAACCTCATTTGTTGATGAAGTTGACGTGTTCATTGATGTGGTGTCGACATGTCCGCTGACGTGGATGGTGACGTGCATGGTGACTATGCTCTGACATGTCTGCCAACTATGCACTGATGCGAATGATGACATGGCCGATGACGGGGCATACAGTTGCCATGTGCCCTCATGTAATTGGTTTGTACAATGCTGATGTGGATGCCACATGTCAGATTCTGGATGGTCCATGTCACTGTCTGTACCATATGGAATGCCATGTTAGCATGCTAACGCCAACATCCATATGGTCAAATTCAACCTTCTCTACATGACCTTTGACTACTTGTAACTCGGACAAATGGACTCCATTTCGCGCAAAATGAACGTTGTTAGAAATATCTCAACAAGATCTTCGTGATGGTACTGATTCTAACTAGTTTTGATGACATCAATTTTTGGCCCTTTTTTCTCTAACTTGGCTCTAGGGTTGACCTAGGTTTGACTAAGTGTATCTTGGGCTCTGTAGCTTTGTTTGACTCCGTTTGAGTTGCATTGGAGTCAAAATTTTGGCCACTTTCTGATGATGTCATTTCTAAAGAAAAATGAGAAAATTCAATTTTTGGCAAAGATCCTCTAGATCACAGCTAGTGCGAACATAGGAAAAGAATGACATTTGACATTCTATACAATGCTAGCAATGTGGAAGTTGTAACTGGCTTGTATGTTTGTTTTTCATACTCGACAACTAAATGCATTACAATTAAAATTGAGTAGTTGGACCAATGTCTTGTGGACTGTGGGTGCACATGTAGTAAACACACATTTGATTATTGTTTATTAATTGTTTGTTCAGAAGCTTGGGTGTTCTTGACTGTGAGTTTTTCTCTTCGATGTTTTCCATTCTCTGTGGTGCTTGATTGAGGGTGAAGTCACAGGAACATTGTTCAACTACTAAGTAGCTCATATGGTTTTTTTGTATACTTGATGACTAAAAGTGTTATAGGAAAACTGAATACTTTGAGAAATGTCTTGTGGACCATGGGTACACATGTAGTAAACAAATAGCTAATTCACAGAATCCCAGTCAAATGCTAGATTTTGTTTGTGCTTGTTCTCATTTCATTATCATTTGTTCAAAAGCTTGTGGGTTTTTTCACTCTTCATTGCATTTTTGCATGTGGGTGCACGTGCAATGAATGCATAGCTAATTCATGAAATCTTAGATGAATTTTTCATTTTTTTTGTGCTTAATATCATTTGTGTATCATTTCTTAAGAAGCTTTTAGGCTTTTAAACTTTTGGATGTGCTTGTGCACGTTCGTTATTGCATAAAAGTTGATAGTTATTCAATGTTTGGGTTGTGTGTTTATGATACTTCATAACTTTGTGGGTACACATGTAGTGAACACAAAAGTAATTCATTAAATCTTAACTAAGTGTTGGATTTTGTTTATGCTTATTCTCCTTTTATTGTAGCCTGTTAAAAACCTTGTAGGTTTTCTAGCTCTTCGTTGCACTTTCGCATGTGGTACATATGCAGCAAATGCATGGTTAATTCATAAATTGTTAGCCGAGTGCTAGGTTTTGTTTGTGCTTATTCTCGTTTGTTTATCATTTGTTCAAAAGCTTGTGGGTTTTTTAGCTCTTTGTTGCAGTGTTGCATGTTCAACTTATATCATTGAAAAATTGCACATACAACAATAAGCTTAAACTGGTGGTATAGAGCAATCACAATACCTTTAATATGTTAATAGTGAATGGGTATAAATGGGAATGATTTTCTATGCCTCCATGTAGTGCATACGTTCCACATGTTGACTGAGTGCATAGATAGTGAGAATCGTAAGAATGTTACATGTAAATGTGTGAGAGTATAGGCTACAAAGATATTTGTCCTTTGATTAATGCATAAGAATATGACCTACAAATTCTATGTACAATGTTGAGACAAACAAAAATGTTTAATTGTTTTAAATACAAATGACATTTGCAAAAAAAAATATTGATTTAGTACTAATGTCAATAGTTTATTAATCCAATGATTAAATGTTCACAAAATATATAATGCCCCCTATTCTCCTAATTTACTTTAACAAGCATGAATAATAGACCTAGTCCAACCAATAGAAAATGAAACAAATAGTTTATTATTTGTCTATTGCAAATGAAACTATTGCAATAGCAACCTGCTTTTTGTCCTTAACTGCTTCATGTCATATGTCATTTTATATTTACACTATACAAATGTCTATGTTTCTAAGATTACATGTAAACAAGGTTCATATGTTTAATAGGCTATATATTAAATGTTATATTCAACATTGATCTTAGCATTGATTATAGTGCTAGAAAATTATGTTATTGCTCTTATATGTTGGGACAATACTATCCATTTTTTTAATCTTTGACAAAAAAATTTTATATGTGAACATGTATCTATATCAAATTATTTACAAACAACATTCAAAGCGAAGAAACTAGTTCAAGTGAAATGCATATATAGATTTGAGCTTAGAGCATATTCATGCTTACCCAAAATTCTATTAGTATCTTAAAAATGTGTAACAACAATTTGTACACTTGAACTAGTTTCTTCATTTGTATTGGGTTCTTCATTTGTATTGGTTGCAAAATTTGTATTTAATGTATTTAACGTTTTCAAAAGATTGACACTTTTGTTTATTTTTTGCAAATTTTATCATATGTTTTTGTGTTTACTTTTTATGAGTAACGTACTATATGTTAGTTTTGAACTGTGCACCTATAATGCATTAACTATGTATTCATTGCTTGGGTAGCCATCACTCTACAAAATTTATTGCATTACTATTTTTTTTGTTTACAAATTTTTTCATGTGATTCTATGTTTTGTGTTTATGAATAACATATTATGTGTCATGCAGTATGCTCATTTGTCTAATTTGTCCCATTCATGGGCACCATTGCTTTTAAATGAAGCTAGATACAAAGATCTATTGCATTGTGAATATTCACACTTTTGAACACCAAACTAGAAGGTCAAATTCTTGTATCATTCTTTTCTTTTCTTTCCAATGAATTTTAAAGCTTGCATTGTCTATATAACACAAAACTATTTTTTCAGCAAACACAAGTTACTTTTGCAATAAGAATAATACATAATTGCAAATATCTCATATGCAACCCATATCCAATGTTTTACCATGAACACTGACTACACTGTATAATTTGAAATATATTTTTTTCTATCTATTTTTCCATTTATTGCAATGGCATTAATATTTATTTGCTTATAAGAAAATTAGCACAATTGAAGCACATAATAAATTTTTGAAAATAGCTAAAACTCATTGCAAACCAACATCATGTTTTGTGCTGATTTTTTTGCATTCTACTTGTCATAGGAGCCGTCTCTTACAATTGAAGTTTAGGGCACAGATCTTCTTTGCTACAAATCAACTTGGGTCATTAACAACAGGCTTTAAGGTTAGATTCTTATACTATTCTCCCACCTTGTTTACAATGAAATTTAATTATTCCAATGTATCTCAGAGTTATGTATTGAAAGAATTGTAAACAATAAAGGAGAATGCTCATTCATGAATCTGACTTCTCATATAGACAGATGAGCATAATGTATGACATGTCATGTGATTCATAAACATGAAACTATTTTTTGCTTCCTACCAAGTTACTTTTAGGTAACATAATATACTAGTATTAGTGATAGGAGCCAATCCCAATATCTAGTAGACTATAGTTACTACAAAAATCAAAACTCTTTTACATTGTTGACCATGCACTTGTCCGCTATACAAAACTAGAATCCATTCATTCTAGATTTATTGTTACTATAGGCACTAGCATGCAAGAAAAGCCTTGGAAATTTTGATTCTATCTGTAAATGTTTCTTAACATTTATTGCAATAGTCTATTTGGCTTATTTGCTTTCAGGAAAATGAATTCATATGCATTCAATGCATCGACCATGTGTTCATTGCCTATACCATGGACTCTGCCCATTTGTCTATTTTCTACTTTTAACAAGAACAACTATCTGCAATTACAGTTGAGAGAACCTATCTGTATCACTAGATATATACTTGATTGTTCAACAAAAAAATGGAACACCACATTCATGTATCATTGTTTCCTTTTCTTTCTAATAAATTTCAAACTTTCCAATGTGCGTAAAAATTATGTATTTGTAGAGTTATAGAAACAAAGAAAAAGCACCTTACAAGAACTTAAATCGCCAAATGAACAGATAAGCATACTAAATGAATACTATGTTATCTAATCCACAAACATGGAACTATTTTTTGTCGACAAGCAACCTACTATTGCAGTAGTTGGATTTGCTTTCCAAAATAGGTGCTAATAGTTTACTGGTCGCTCAACCAATGAACAAATGGTCAATGCATTCAATGCTACTCACTTGCCTCAAGTTTCCCCCTTCCCCCTTGTAACAACAACAAATAATTTTAGTTACAAAATATCTTAACCAACAGCAAATCCACTTATCACCAACATAGTTCTATAGAATTATGAACATGCATAAGCACAATCGTCAACCAAAAACGCATAAGCCTTCCAACCAACACTATTGATTCACTACCAGTGTACCCACAAGTCCTCCAATACATCTTGCACAAATTCCTTTACAAGATTTAGTGGCAAACCAATGGCCATTCAAACAATTAACATACAATTAATGCTTTCAATGCATGAGTGATCCAAAAGACCCTGTTCAAACCATTCACTTTTCCATATAACACTTCCACTTATCAAGTATCAAAAATATATAGACAAGATACTCAACAGTTGCACATCATTCCTATGGATCCTATCTTATTTAAGCATTTTGAAGTATGCCAGCTATCCAACACAACACCACATTTCCAAAAACAACAGAGCTTTTGAACAAAGAATAAACAAACAATAAGCAAAAAACAATACTCGCTTCATATTTCATGAATCAAATATGTATTATGTACTTGTATTCATGCCAGCTGCCCAACACACCCCACGACCTTTGCATTTAATGCATTAAACATGCATTCATTGCTTCATGGCTAACCAGTCCACCGCCAAAAACCTCGTGCCACATGCATACCTCGATTAAATATTTTCCTTTATATATTATGTCCCTCTATTTTCCTAATTTACTTAAAACAAAATGAAAAACCAAGTATACTCTTATGCATTAGTAAATGAACAGATTTGTTTCAAGTCCATATTTTTCACAATCTTCTTATGAGCATTGATTGCTTTATGTCTATGAATTTCATTTAGCATGTCAAACACTATGCTTATCTATCTAAAATGTCTCCATAACAAGACCATTGTTTAGAATTTTGCTAGGAAACAAATATCTACACTGGTGCAAATATAGTCAACTGTTGAACAAGAAAATTGTAGGTTAGATTTTTTGATCATTGTCCTTCTCTTCCTCCAATGAAACACTTTTACAAGTATGCAAAATATCAAGTCTGCTATACTATACATATGTGCAAAGTACTAAATATTTTATATTCAAAATGAAAACTTGAGATACAAGAATATAGAAATAATAGACATTTATAACTATGAATATGTAATAGGCACATTCAAATTAAATGTTCAAAACTGTTTCTTTGATTCTTTACAAGTACTACTGGCCAATCAGTTATAGGTTCTTATATGCATAAATTTCTATAACTATATATAATGGAATATGTATGTGCATGTATATGTATAAAAATATAAATGTCGATTACATCTATATAATAATGTCCTTTTAGGGAAGTGTTGTGTGCAACTATACAAGATAGGTGTTAAGAGAACAAGGACTATTGTGGCAAGGCACTGAAAACTCTATTGAAGAAAAGTAATGCATTGAGCCTGAGTGAGCTGAACCAAACAAAAAATAGGAATTCATATTGGGTTCTAAATTTAGATTAAAACCCTTCATTGGATTCAAGCTTTTTGTTTAGGTTTGACTAATTCAAACTACTGTATTTGGCTTTTGGAAAAACATGTTTTCTACTCACTAGCTATCAAACCCCCTCTACATATGCACATGTATTTGGACAACGATATTAGAAAGAAAGTATTTGCACTTTAACAAACTAGCCAAATTCTTACTGTTTCATCATACAAACCCTAGGAAAATGCATTACTATAGACAAACATAAGCATATATGAACAACACATAGTCCAATGTACTCTCTAATGCTATATAATTGCTTTGCAGAAAAATGATTGAACAAACAAAAAGATCAGCAAAATAAATACAACACATGGAAAAAGACACAAGCAAATGGTAAACAACTTATTTTATTAATGTATTATATGCATGCTTCCATCATCTACATATAAGATTTACATTTTCCTCTATTGTTTTAGAAAAAAAGTTAACAAGTCAATATCAATCAAAGACTTAAACGTGAAAAAAGCTAGTGACACATTCAAAGGTGACATTCTTGTCATCTACAAGAAAAAATTTGACAAAGAAAATCAAACAAATGAGGCACTGTGTGTAGATCTCATAGACCTTAGAGCGGAAATGACAATTACACTAAATATTAGTGGAAACCTTGTGCAACAACATCAACACAAGATAATTCCAGGAATAGGAGTCTCAATATAATGTTTCCAAATTGCACGTAAAACACTTGATGACAAAGGGGACAATGGTTACATATTAATATTGATAGACACTAGTACAATTGAAAGCATGCCTCAATTTTCTAAAGACTATTACTTCATTCTAGATACAACTATAAGCCAATTAATAGCAATCGCAGATCAAAATACAATTGGAACAATAGGTGCTTTAGTTGTTGGTGCTAATAGAGTTGGTATCCAATATGTTATTGATATCAAAGATGGCAGAGCAGAATCCGACAAAGCACTGGTACTAATCTCTAGATACTATATGCCACTAATCCATTTTAACTGATTTCTATACCATCTTGGCCTCTATTAATTTTTTTTTTGACAATAACTAAGTTTCTCTTTACCATGCAGCTGCATCTACATTCATCTCATGAACAACAGTACTTGCATATAACACAACATCTTTTTAGGAACAAACTCTAACAATTCTTTTCAAAAATATCCTAAAAACCACAGATGAAAAGAACATGTTCCATACAGGCCAGTCAACATTTATTTGCAAATTGAACAATAGAAGAACAATGGAAAAGCTAACTGCATTGATGCATTCAACATTTACGATAACTTTTAAAATATCTTATTGCTTTCTCAAGCAATTTCTTTCATACTCATGCTTGTAACAATCTACATTTACATGTTTCAAGTTTTGGGGACATTAAGGGCAAAAAACACACTTTAAAAAAATTGAGGTAGTTGACAATTGAGTTGCAGAGTATCGAATTATGGCATTTGATTGTTAGACGATGTAGATTAAAGGGTTTTTCATCGAGTATGTCTAGTATTTCCATGTTAATTTTTAGGTCTGCATGATGATCTAATCAAGTTATGAGTATCTGAATTCTGACGGTTGTTCAGTTGTTCGAGTTGGTGAACTAGAAAGAAGATGAAGTGATTCTAGTAATTTGAGTTGTTGTAGATGTTTCTGTGGTGATTCGTGATGCTTGTGGATGTTTCTAGATCATTTTTTGTTGGTCCACATCGATTGTTGTGCTCGCAATTGGTATTTTCCTTTGTGAGTTCATGTTTTCTTATTCTTGGCTGACAGGGTGTTTATAGCATGTTGTGGATCTTCAAGGAATAAATTTTGAATATGTTTCATGTTCGAGGATGTTGTTTTGGGTCCTTGTTTTGTTGTGGCTGACATTGGTTGGTTCACAATATAAATTTTTTATTGTTTGGGGCCAACCTATTTGGGTCTACACATTATATTACTAGTCGTTGTAATTGGGCTGACGTATTAAAGGTTAAATGATTTGAGGATGATATAAATAGCAGAGAGAGGGTTTGTTACAAAATAGAGAGAAGGATATAGATCAATAAGGTGCTCAATAGTGTGAATTATGAAGCGTGGTGATGAAGTATTTTGATCCGAAAGGATCTCAAAGCAGGAGTGTGGAGCAGAGCCAAAGGAGTTGGTGAAGATTGTTATCATTCAAGTTATTTGTGATCCCTAGGTTGCGACCTAGAATATGTTAAGCTCGAGAGGCATATGTAATGTGTTTTGAGATTATAATATAATGAGGAATGAGCTTTGAAGGCTGGGTTTTTCCTTGTTAGGGTTTTCCTAGGATATATCTTGTGTCCGGTGCTCATGAATATCTTTTATCTTTCTATTGTTTAGCTATTAATTTCTATTGCATAACTGTTGTGATCATGGAGTTAGTAATTTAGGCTGCAAGGTTGAACAGTCCTCATTTGGACCCTCTTGCCTTGACTGCATCAAATGGTATCAAA
>VDFB02138818.1:0-17116 GCA_007258455.2 Sequoia sempervirens
TCCTTCAACAAATGGAAAATCATATGAAGTTGATGTATCTACAATCCATGATCATGGAGCTCATTCAAAACCTTTGGTGAAATTGTTTGACCAAGTAAAAGAGGTTTCATTCTCTACCTCATGAAACCAAAGGGTTTATGTCCTTCGGCTTCCCTAAAATCCAAGGATTTTTGTCCTTGGATTTGAATATTTGAACAATAATGCTCTAAATAATGTTAGCTAGGATTTTAGTTTGGAGAATAATGTATCATTTTGATAATAATAAAAACCCTTAAAATATATCTCCTTTGGCATATTTGAATGACTTGAGAAAGAGATCCATTTCTATTAGCCCCTAACATCATTAACACTAATGGAATCCAAAAATCTCCACATTCTAATACTATGGACAGTGGAAACAAAATGTTGATAACTAATGGAATCCTTTGATTTATGTGTGTAGGGTAGAGAAAATCCTATTAAAACCTCTAAACTCGTGACCAAAACTTAATTACCACACTAATGAAACATGGTTGTTATCATCCTCAAAGTCGTAAGTGTATGCAAATCCATGCAGTTAAATTTAAATAGTTTTTCTGGGTAGGATCTAATCCCTGGTGGATAAGTTGCATGGTCAAAATAGCCATTAATAGTGCTCCTAATCATTTAGGGAGTAGGTAAGGAGAACAATGTAAGAAGGTAAGAGTGTTGAAGTACAAGGTTTTTGGGTATTGCTTAACTCTTACCACTCATTGGGGATTGAGGATGAGGCATATTAGTACAATGAATTCTAACTCTAATATAAGGCAAGATAAAGGAGTAGGGATCGAGGGAAAGGAATGTTGGGATGGATAATTTTGATACTTTGATAGGAATTGAGGAGAAACAAGTCAGGTGGAAAGGCATGTGGGTATGGTAAAGTTTGAAAGACTAGTGGGAACCAAGGAGAACTAAAAATTTGATGGAAATGCATGTTGGGATGATGAAATATGAAATTTTAACAATTTATAAACACTTAGAGATATGACTAGAAACACCCCATACTTTGAATTTTTGAGAACTTTGCTACTTTTGACACTTTGTAAAGCATTTGGGGAATGATGTTAAACCATATTGTAGCATCGTAAATTGTCACCCTTGATAATTTCACACTAGGTTTAGCTCTCCCCTATGTCATTGGACCTAATTATGCTCTTAAATTGCCTATTTTATTTGTTTTTGAGAAAGTTGAATTAAATTGGGAAATCATTTAATATTTGTTTAATGACACTTCAAGACCCAAAATAGGTTTGGACTAGGGTGCTAGCACCCCTACCCAACCTATTTCGGCCCCAATTTAAATATATTATTATTAGCATTTTAACATTTATAAATATAAATTCATTTGTCAGATTTTTATGATTAATTGTGCGGGAAAATAAATAATTACATAGGAATACAAGTATTTTTTGCCATTTGAATTTCTAATGCAAAAATTTGAGCAATTGAGCATCCTAAAAAGCAGTCAAGAGAAAAATTAGTAGAGTTTACAATGATTATTATGAGTCAAGATTCCTATTTGCAATGTATCAAGTTTTCACGTGAGTTTGTTCATGTTTTATGTTCATTTTTTTGTGAGTACTAACAATTGCAAGACTTTCAATCAAGCAACAACTTCTCTTTGGATGAGATGAGTACAATGACTTTATTCTATCAAGGAAATCATATATGAGTGGTAAGTTGCAACACTTGTCAATTTATCATTATTTTATCCACTTTCCTCTAATCGAATGAGGGTAAGCACTCTTTACATCATCATAGCCTTTGTGGAGGTGGAAACACCAAAACAAGGTTTGACTTAAGCAAGCCCCTATATGATACAATCCTTTCTCTCATGTCTTGTGTGTAGATGGTAGACTAAAGTGTATTTGGGAAAGGATTGAAGACCTAATTACAAGACACAATATTCAAGCCTCTACCTCAAAAAATTAGGGAAAGTGGAATTAATCATTGAAAAGTAAATTTTTGAAGCTAAATACAAAAAGCAAGAACCTACAAAATGTGACCATCTAAGATTTGGTTTCTCATTCCTAGGGTTTACATTTCTATGTCTAGGGCATCAACACCCCTATCTAGGTAGTTTGAGCCTAAATTTATATGCTAGGTTCCAATGTGCCTACACTTTATTGTTCTATAACTCTTTTTTTTTTTCAATTATGTATTTTTATATAATCACAATAGTTTATTGTAGTTTCTTAGTTGACCTAGGTACACATTCACATTATCAAATCAAGTTAATAATTAATCAATCATCCCCCAAAAAGGAACCAAAACCCTAATCTACTAGTATTTTGGCTCTTTTATTGAGGTTAGTAGCCAAGTGGGTATTTGTGATCATTTTTGGTTCCTTTTTAATGTGATGTAGGATAGAGTGTGGTTTATGCTCTAGATCCCTTTTTCCCGCATCACATTTTGGCGAACCAACACTTGTTATAATTTAAAAACCTTTTGAAATCATAAATTTCTCTTTTTTAAATTCAAATGCAATCTTAGGTTGTTTGAATTTTGGTCATTTATGCATGCATATGGTAGTAAAAAGAATTGAAAAAGTAAAAATTTGCATAGTATTTTTATTTCAAAAGATAAAAAGTGTTAATTTTAAGCTTTTTAAAAATAGATCCAATCAATTACTGTATTTTAAATCCTAAAAAATTGTCATTTGAACATATTGCATGTTTCTTTAACGTAAAATTTTATGCATGTGTGTTTCACATAGAAAAATTAGGTTTTCATGCATTTCAAAAAATATTTTTGCTTCCAAACCTAAACCTTTGTAGCCTTAGATCCTCAAACACTGTAGTTGATTTACATAATTTTAAATTGTTCAAATCTTGCACCTCTAATATAGGGCACCCATGCCCCTATCTAGTTAGTTTCACATCAAAAAATTTGTGTGAAACCTTGTCTATGATCTTTATTCAAATCTAGTTCTTGTTTCTTGTAGTTGGTCTTGAAACTTCTTGATTATGCTATGTATCGCCAATTCGGCCCCAATTCATTGCAATAAGGTTGTAGAATCATAAATTTTCACCCTTGATAATTTCACACTACCTTGACACCCTATTTTGTATATAACCTTAATTAATAATAATTTATTCATTTTGGGGCCATATTGATAAAATAAATGTAAATCCCCAACATATTGACAAGTTTGAGAAAAAATCACCCATTCAAGAGTTTGGGGTGCCCTTGACCTTAATGGAGTCAATTCAAATTTGAATTTTGGTGTCAGTCTTTAGAGAATTAAAAAGATCCTAGGTCAACCTATAATAAAAAATATCAATCAAGATGCATATATAAACAAGTTTTATTCTCATTTGAACATAAGAAAAGAGATAGCTATGAAGAAGGAGCTATTATGACCAAATTATGAAGATGTATTGAGTTATCTTATACATGCTATCTACAAATACCTATTGCGTTTTTTGAACTAACCTCTTGCAGGTCTATCAAAAAATCAAGGCGTCCATCAATCAACATTGGTGGCAACTTATGGTGTGGCATCACCTCATCAAGGATTTCATACCAAAGGTAATCTTGTTAATTATCATTTATCATTTTAGTCAATTATTGTTTTGGCCTCTGCCCAAACTAGCATATTCCCTCTTGATCATCATCATTTGTTGTATGTGTAGGTAGAAACACAAAAATAGGGTTTGACTTAGGCAAGCCCTTATACAACACAACCTTTCCCCCTCTTTTCATGTGTGCAAGTCATATCCTAAGGTTTCATCAAATAACAACTACAGAAAAAACAATGAAAAATTGCAACCCAAAAGTTACATATCTAGAATCTTATATCTCAGTCAAGGGCGTCTCATGCCTTTGACTATAAAATTTTTCTTCAAATTTTGATGACAGGTGCACATATATCTGCCTTTCTCAAAATTGGGTTTGTTTCGTCATTTTTTGTTTTATTTTGTGCAATAAATTACATTTTCAGATATAGGGTTTATGTCAAATAGGCTTGTTAAAACACACATAAAATTTATCTCCTTTACAACTCAAGAGAACACAAACCCTAGGAGATTGGCTCTCCCTTGTGGTAGCAATCCAATCATCAACCCTAGTTGGTTTATATTTAAATGGATTCAAAGTGAAAGAAATTAATCCTAGTTAATCTGGTTAGATCTAGGATCACTTTTCCTACTCTACATTTTGGTGAAACTGACATATCCTACACTTGTAATTTTCTAAATTTCACAGCATAAACTTTGAAAATTGATCAAAAACCTAGGTACTTTGAATGTCTTATTATTGAATTACATATGTTTCATTTTTAAAAAATTAAGCATTTGATTTTTTTGCTCATTAAGAATTAAAAACATTGGTGAAATCAATTGAGAATAAAATTATAAATATTTGAATTTAATTTTATTATTTCAAATATGATTTTCCCTTTTTAGGGCTTAGGTTTGAGTTTTTTCATTTCACTTTGCAAATGTTATATGTTTTTGTTTGGGAAAATAAAACATTTAGAGCATTATATTCATTGTGAAAACATAAATTTAAACATATTTTTCCACATTTTCAGTAGCATATCGGTTTTATCAAAACCTCATACCTCATGGGGCACTTATTTGTGTAGCTGATTTCATCCATCAACTCCTTTGAATGCTTAAAATCCCTCATTCATGCTTGCATGTGTCATTCAATTAAAGCATACTAATTTTTTGAACTTTGTTAGTTCTTAGATATGGGTTTTCATAGAAACAAACCTTCATATTGATACAAATGTGTACATGTTTTGACATTTCAAAAAAACTTGATTTTTAGTCTAAGGAACCCAATGCCCCTGACTAATTAGTTTGACATCAATTTTTTTTGTGTGAAACCTTGTATGTGATCTTTGTTTAGATTCAATTCCTATTTATGACGGTTTTTCTTCAAAATTTAAAATTTTATTGTTCATTGCTAGTTTGGCCCTAATTCACCTAATTGAATGCATTACCCCTAAAAAAAGGACAATACCAATATCTTTTATTTTCAAAAGTCTAGTTTTGATATAGTAAAATATGGCTTGTTTAAAGAAATGGGGTGTTGTCCCAAACCCCATTCCTTGCTATCAAAAGGGATATATACCGACCTTCAAATGACCAATATTTTTCTTACCAATAAGGACATCTTGGTTCAAAATAATACAATCATTGCTACATTTATTAACATCACTTTATGTAATCTCTATTCTTCAAGTAATCATGATACTCATGTTTGTTCCTCTCCCAATATCTCTTCTACTTGTTAGGATATCTTGGCACACTTGAAGATGCAATCATTGATAATCATGTTTGTCCCTCTCCCAATATCTCTCCTACTTGTGATAATATCTTTGCACAAGAGGATACAATCATTGGTACTCATGTTTCTTCCTCTCCCAATATCTACCCTACTTGTGAGGATATCTTAGTGCAAGAGGATGCAATTATTGATACTTTAACTAATCATGAAACACAATTTTATCTCTCTCCCAATATCTCTCCTACTTGGGAGGATATCTTGGTGCAAGACGATGAAATCAATGATATTAAGGTGGCTTGCATAAATGAAGATTCAATATTTCACCATTAAATCCCCCATCGATAGAAGATCATCAACAAGTAGTTAAATCTGTTGAAATTGTAAACCTACAATTAATTATTGTACCTCCTCTCATAATTAGACCTCCTTCAAGTCAACCTAAACCTTCTCTCATTATAGGACCTCCTAAAAATCAATATAAACCTCTTGGACATATCCTAAACTTTGTAAAACAACTCACTCAAAGTAATCATGTGCACCAAAAATTTTTGCAACAACTAAGATATCATGTGGTTGCTCACACATATAACACTCAAAGAAACAAATAACCAAAAAAAATACAAACCTCCATTCCATTTCCTCAACCATATTTCCCCCCCGCACCTCATCTTCCTCAACATAGTGGGAAAGAGTATGATCTTATTGAGCAACTTTATAATACTCCAACCAATATCTATGTTTGGGATTTGATTCAAACATCACCTACATACCATAGGATGCTCCAAGAGGCTTTATAGAATATTGATATCTCACCTTCTATCAAATTAAATGATGTAGTAGCCTTGTTTGATTACATGCAAGTAACAAAGTTGGATATTGCATTCCCTCAACATGAGTTACCTCCGCTTGAGGTCCAAAACCAACATGAGGCTCTAATGATATTTATGGTCATCAATAAAATTGGGTTAGATGTACACTTATTGACAATGGATTAGTTCTTAATTTTTGTAGCATTCATATTCTAGATAACCTTGGTGTAGATAATAATCTCATAAAACTTGATGATCTTTCTATTTGTGGCTTCAATAATGTTGGTAAGAAATCATTGGGGACAATAAAACTACCCATTAAGGTAGGATTCGTGATTTTTCTTACCCTTATCCATGCCACACCAAAATCTCTTCATATAATCTTCTCCTTGGTAGATTGTGGATTCATGCCATGAAGGGAGTCCCATCTACTATTCACTGTGTGAGATGAAGTATGAATATAATAACAAGATACATATAGTTAAAGTGGATGCAAAACATTATAATTTACAAATCGATGCCAAACATAACACTTCCAGCTCTCTTAATAATTTCATTCCATCTTCAAAGGTCTAACCATGTTACCTTCCAATGATAATTTGATACTATGAACTAACACTTGGGTGATGATTGGGGGTCATTAGATTTTACACCTTGTTTCATTGGGGAGTCTAAAATCTCACTATCAAAGCCCACAACTTTGAATGTTGTTTTGGTAGCATCAATACAATCTATTACAAATAATGATCAAAATAATGATTCATATTCAAATACATGCCTTGGTGATGATTGGGGTTCATTAGATGTTACAACCTTCTTTTTAGAAGAGTATAAAATCTCACAATCTCAACCTAAGGAGCGTTATGTTTCATTTTCTCAATCTTTTTCTAAATCAATAAATCCAAAAGCATCATCCCATGATGGTGATGGGGGCTCTTTAGCTTTCATCCCTCATGTGTTGGTGATGTCTAATCCTCACATTTTCAATAATTAAAAAGGATTTGCATTCTTGTAAGGGTATGTGCAGGATCATGGTATGCCAAAAAGTGGCAATGAAGAAAAAATTACGTGTTTCATCGACTCAAAAATGCGAAAATGCCAAGTTGACTTTATGTGGCTTGGGTGTCAGTACACACTACCGAAGCAAAGCCCAAACCTACATTTCCAAATTGGATATCCGTTTTGCAACACACATATATTTCATTTCAGACTGATTAAAACTCATTTCACATTTGTTTAACCGCGGGCGCATAGTGAAAACTTCATTCCGCAAATCAGATATTCGATTTCACGCAAATCCATCTTCAAAAGGTTAGATTCTTGGTTTTTCTTTGCTCTAATCAAATTTTCAATTAGATTTGTGTAATTTTAGTTAATTTTTTATAGATTTTTTTCAAAATAGGGTTTTTGATAGATTTTTTATGAAAAAATTGAGTTTAGTATGGATTTTGATGAAAATTGAATGTTTGTAATGGATTTTGATTTAAAAATAGTGTTTTTTATGTATTTGGATTAAAAATTAGAGAATTTTATAGATTTTTGTTAAAAACTAGGGTTTTGTTGGATTTTTAAAAAACTAGAATTATTTTTATAATATTTTCATTTATATTGTCTAATTTTAATTAGATTAATTTGTTTTTAACTTTGTCGGGCATTATGGCTGCTGACAATGAAAATGCACAAATGCCAAACGCTCCACCACCTCCACAGCCATCAATTGAAGAATTAATTTGTGAAAAATTGCAACAATTAAGGGGCATTTATGATGTTTATGCGAGAGTCCCTCGATTATCTGAGATGTCAAACACAATGAAATAAATAATTAAAAACATAGAAACCCTCTCCTCGCAACATAATGCCTTTCAGTCATGGTGAGAAGACATGAGAGAATATTATGCATGTGGATTGTCCTATGATGATGTGAAAGATCTCGAAATAACCAAAGCCCAAATAGCCTCTTTATTTGTTAACCCCCGCACTGGTTTGCCAGTTAATGTTAATAAACCAAAACTTTCTATAAAATGGTGCACTCATAGAGATATTGTAGAAAAAATATGGGATTGTTGGTGTATGGTTTTTTTGAAACCACCGAACAACAATTGTGATATACCATTTTACTTTATAAAAAAATTATATGCTGAGTTTGTGTTAGGGCATCATGTCAATTACTTTGACATTAAACCTTCCAGGGCGTTGGTGGAGGTATGCCCCAGGATAGACCAGGGGCAGTTAGAGTAATACCCCGCCCATATGTTCCCCCTCCTCCCCTTCCTCCACCACCTTCAGTATACCATCCAGATATTATGCAGGATGCGGCCACACATACTATCCACGCTATTCACTCTTTGAGTGGTATTTTGGTTTCGCATGCTTCTATAGTAGCTTAGCCAAATTCTGGTGATGTTGGTGATGGCTCGAGTGCTACTGCGTCATCCTCATTAGGTCCACATATTTGTGTACCACATACTTGCTCCATGTGCCGCCAGATATGCTTGGGTCCTCTTGTATAGCCTGTCGAGCATCCCTTGGACACTTCTAATTATGACTTCCATGTTGTGGACATTATAGATCAGACGCAGGGGAGTGGAGCACACTGTACAGAGTCCTCTCCTGCTAGAGAGGGGGACATTGGAATAGTGACACAGGTAAAATTTAAGTTGTGAATTCATAACTTGCATTTGTTTTTAAATGAATATTAATAAGAGATAGTATAATGTACTAATATTTATTTACATGGTCTATTTAACAGTTGATGTCCGAGGAGGAGTTGACACAAGTGACAGATAGCACCCTGAGGGCCATTTCATTTGGCCTCGACATGCACACAGTACATATTTTTGCACTCACTCATTTACATTTATTTATTATATACTTTCTTGTCATTTGAATTGTCATTAATGTAATTATATAATAACTTATATGTTTATCTTATTTTCCTCTTGTAGGAAATACCTAGTGCGAGCGAGGTGCAGCCTTGTCCAGATTATGGAAGTGCAATGTTGGATAAGGGGAAGGTAATTGAACTCAAATTTGATTGAATTAAGAAATTTAAGATCTTATATTGATTATACATACATCGACATAGACTGGTAGTTTCATATGTACTTGTCATTTTATGTGCAAAAGAATTATATTTCCTCGTCTGTTGACAAGTGCCTAATGCCCAAAGTAGTATGTAGTGGAACACTTGGAAAGGAGTAGGTGTTGAGCACCTCGAGGAGGAAGTGTCGAAACACTAAAGGAGAATAAAGAAAAGATCAACCCTAAAGAGAGTATGTATTTCATTTTATTTTGTGTTTGAGTATTTATATGTTCCTATTCTTGACAATTGTACTGGATCACTTTTATGTTTTGTTCACCTATAGATTGAAATTACAAAAGATGGTTTTGGTGTTCGGTTCTTTGAGAGAATTATATTCTAGGACTCTGACCCTTTGAAGAGATGGATATTTGAATTAATCAAGATTACAATTTTAGAGTTCAATTATAATTTAATGTATATTGATTTTGATGTTAATTATTTGATTTTAAATTATATAGTATAACTAATCTCAATTGTGGTTTGACTTTTTCTTGTGCAGCTACCTTTAGAGGCAACGAGTGCTTCAAAGAGGCTCCATTTTGATGATCCACCAGTAGTTTAGGATTAGATAGACATTTTGGCATGTAAATATTGAATAGATACCGAGATGGCATATGCCACATATTGTAAAATTTTGTTTGAGTTGGCATTGATGCCATTTTTGTACATGGACATACACTTGATTATTGGATAATTTGATATATAGAAGTTGACAGTGGAAATTTAATTGCCTCCTCATGTGCATAATTAAACTCTTTGAAAATTTAATCAAGTGAGCAATGGTTAAATATCTTGATGTACAATAGCATAAAAAGAATGGTTATATTATGTAGTTTATTCATATTGTTGATTACATTGCATTGCACATCTTTCAAACTCAAAGCATTACTTCACATTGCATAAGTAACAACCTAGATCTTGATAGATGAAAAATTTCAATTACAATATAGTTTTTACAAAGTCAACCTAGCGGTTATGCAATTACTTCACATTACATAACTAATAAGTAAAAACTTATTCATATTATTGATTACATTGCATTGCACATATTTCAAACTCAAAGCATTACTTCACATTGCATAAGTAACAACTAGATGTTGATAGATGAAAATATTCCAATTACAGGCTTGCTGCCCCCTCATTCCACACACTATGCAACCATTTACTTGCGGTGTAGGGGCCGAACAATGGAGAAAACATGTAAAAATTATATATATATATATGCAGCCTAGAAGCATGAATTAGTACCAATATTAATGCATCACCATTGATTACCTTGAAGTAGAGATTTGAATCAGCATCATTCTTCAAGAAGCCCAAACTAGACAGGTATCGATCAATCCTTTCGTACCATGCACAAGGAGCCTGATTAAGACCATACAAGGCCTTCTTTAGCTTACACACATGTGACTCCTTCCCATGAACCTCAAAACCATCAGGTTGCCCGATGTAAACTTCTTCCTCAATCACGCCATTGAGAAAAGTTGTCTTCACGTCCATTTGATGAATCTTCCATCCTCTTGATGCAGCAAGGGCAATGATAGTTCTGACAGAAGTGTAACGAGCAACAAGAGCAAATGTTTCTTCATAATCAACTCCCTCTTTATGAGAAAACCACTGTCGATCAGCCAAGTGTTGGTGTCAGTGGGTACATTGCTTGACAATGTTGAGCAAAACAAATATTCATTCTTCTATGGAGAAACATCATCTACATTTGCAACGGAGGCTTGATGCTTAGGTCTATTTGAACAATGTTTGGAAAAGTGACCAAACTTATCACACCTAAAGCATTGAATCTTGGAAAAGTCTCGCTTCTTCTTGGAAGGGGGAGCACCATCATTTCCTTTGTCTCAATTCCTCTTGAAGAATCCCTTCTTTCCACTTCTTCCTTTCTTCTTCGAGGGTTGGGCGGCAAGAACATGAATCTCTTCATCAGTAGAATTTTGGCCAACACCTCTAACCATCAATCTTGATGCATAATGAATGCAATCGGCCCTCAAACAATCAAACTTTGAGATTTTGGACCTTGCACTAATTCCTTGAATATAGGACTCCCAAGACAATGACAAACTGTTGAGGGAAAGCATTGTCAAATCCTTATCTTTAACTTGTTGATGCATGTTTTATGACACACTCGTACATCAGAATAAAAATGCCCAGAGACACCCTATCCTCTCTTGAAAAACCAGCTCGTATGCTAAGATTGCGAGAAGATCATTTGGCGATTCCAAGGTTTCTTATGTCAGGTCTTGACATGTGGTAAGCTCAATGGGCGTTGTGATTTGCTAGTAATCAAAAGGGGACTTAGACTGGATTTTTTCAATTCACAATGAAGGTCTGGACAATGAAGCTCTTTTATTTGGGTTGTAGATCAAACAAATTGAAAAAGGAGACAAGGGGTCAGAAGTTCTAATCTACTTCCTAAGAATTCAAGAGACGATATTGACTTGGTGAAACGAAACCAAAATTTGTTTCACCACGTAGGAATCATGCCAACTATGCAAAGCCATTGCAATCTTCAAGGAAATGTGCTTATGGTTTTCATATCATGAATAACTACCTTCCAATCGAACAATATTTATCCAGACAGAAGTTAAGAATCCACAGAGTAAGCTCAGGCTAACTTTACGCATTGAACGAAAATCATCCGTTCAAAGAAAGTATGAGCAAAAGTTCCACCATAAATTAATGCTTATCAAATCTTACATTCATCTAACAAACTTTCAAAGAAAATTTTATTCCAAGTGTAATCTAATTCTAATCTATCTCCAATCTATGGTGGAAGAAGTTATGCAACCATGCACACTATTTGACAATAAAAGTGGTTCAAATCAAATCATGCATAAGAGCTTTTATTATCAGAAATAGTCTATCACAACAATTCTATACACTGTCTCCACCCTTTACAAATGAGGGGCGAGCTCAATTTCACTTTAAGGCTGGCAGACTTCCTCTTTTCTCTTGCCATTTCAGACTTAACATGCTGAGCGGACTTCACTCATTCACTTTCCATGTTCATATTCTTCTAAGTGCAGACACTCATTATCCTCTTGAAGTGGATTTGGCAAGATTCCATCTTTTATGCCATGTCACTCTTTGGTAAGCGTGGACCTTGTCAAGTTTCATGGCCAAGACATGTGGCGGACTTCAATCATGTTTGACACATCCCTTTCTTAACATGGGCGGGCTTTGCTGAGTGTTTGTGCCAAGAAACAAGGGTGGACTTTCCTTTATGTATTGCTAGCGGACTTTGCTTTATACCAAGCCATTGATTATTTCCTTGGAGCAGACTTGGCTATATTGTATGCCACTTTTGTATGGCTGGGCGAGCTTAGTCTTAGTAAGTGCCATGTTTTACTCTTGAAGCAGACTCTACTCTCCTCTTTGCTAGCGGACTTCCTTCTCTCTTTTCCAAGCTTTTTCATGTACTAGAATGGCTGGAAGAGATCAACGAAGCTACTAACATCAACAGAATTGTGGTAGCTTGATATACAGAGTCTATTGATGCCAGGGTTCAATTTGTATGATATTGAGAGTGGTAGCTTAATATAGGTCCACAATACCTTTTTGTAATATCATAGAACAGGGCTCATAGACCGACCTCTAGTCAAAATGTCTCTCAAATGCACAAAAAATAATGAAATTACTTCAAACCAAGTTTGTGAGAAGTTAACTCTGTTGCCCACTAGTTTCCCTTAAGAGTCCAAAGTGCTAAAAGGAAACATTTTTTGAAGGGCTATTTCTTGGAGACCATGAGGCATACAGATTCTTCGTTGAAGGGAGTATGGGATCATGTTAGGACCATCTACAAAAATCTATCTCGGTTTTTGCTATCTCAGAGGCGTTTTCCTATGGTGATGACTTTTCAATGAAGGGAAAAGTTGCCAGATGCAAGCAGTGTAAAGTTGCAAAGTGGTGCAACTTTCATTCCATAACTTGTACAGCCAAGCGAGGACCATTCCAACGTCTGTATGGAGTGCGTTTATGCTAGGGATGGTCCTCTTTTGTACTCAAATATGTTGAATCACTCTGAGCTACATTGGTTGTGATTTCCCTTAAGAGTCCAAGGGTACTAAAAGGCCTTAATATTTGAAGGGCTATTTCGGGAGACCATGGGGCATCTGGGACTCTTTGTTGAAGGCTCTGAGATCGTGTTAGGACCATCTACAAAAAATGTCTCTCGGTTTTGCTATCTGAGAGGCGTTTTCAGTGGTGATGACTTTTCAGTGGAGGGAAAAGTTGCCAAAGCAATGTAAAGTTGCAAAGTGGTGCAACTTTCATTCCACAACTCGTACGACCAAACGGACTGTTCCAACACGTCCGTATGGGTATGTTTACGCTAGGGATGGTCCTCTTTTGCACCCAAATACGCTGAATCACTCTGAGCTACATTGGACCGATGATTTCCCTTGAGTCCAAAGTGCTAAAAGGAAGCAATATTTGAAGGGCTATTTCTGGGAGACCGTGGGGCATACAGACTCTCTGTTAGAGGCTACTGGATTGTGTTGGGACCATCTACAAAAACCTCTCTCAGTTTTTGCTATCTCGGAGGCGTTTTCCTGTGGTGATGAATTTTCAGTGGAGGAAAAGTTGCTAGATGCAAGCAGTGTAAAGTTGCAAAGTGGTGCAACTTTCATTCCGCAACTCGTACGACCAAACAGAATATTCCAACACATTCATATGGGTATGTTTATGCTAGTTATGGTCCTCTTTTGCACCCAAATACATCGAATCACTCCGAGCTACATTGGACCGACGATTTTTGTTAAGAGTCCAAAGTGCTAAAAGACAAAAATATTTGAAGGGATATTTCTCAGAGACTGTGGGGCATACAGACTCTTCGTCAGAGGTTACGGGATCATGTTGGGACCATCTACAAAAACCTCTCTCAGTTTTTTCTATCTTGGAGGCGTTTTCCTATGGTGATGACTTTTCAGTGGAGGGAAAAGTTGCCAGATGCAAGCAGTGTAAAGTTGCAAAGTGGTGCAACTTTCATTCCACAACTTGTACGACCAAATGGATTGTTCCAACACATCCGTATGGGTGTGTTTACACCAGGGGATGATCCTCTTTTGCACCCAAATACTCTGAATTACTCCAAGCTACATTGGACCGACGATTTCCCTTATGAGTCGAAAGTGCTAAAAGGTAGCAAGATTGTGTTGTAATTGTAATTGTAAGTGCTAAAGGTTGGATCAAGCTTGTGCAGGTTATAACAACATCATCTTTAATTGTAATTGTGTTGTTTAAAGCCACCTGGCTCATGCATCAAAAAACTCTTACTCAATCAGCTTGAACATTATGCACACCCAAATACCTTGTTTCCACTTTGCTAGCTCAAAGACTCAATTACATTGGAAATGACCTTCACATGACATTTTTTAATTTTTTTGGGAAAAAGTGGCAAGCCACTGTAATTTATTATATATAAATAGGAGATATTGCAAAACCTGGTTCAAATGAGCATACCGGTAGGAAAGAACCAGGAAGAAAACCTCCGGTTGTAGCTCGATTAATTACAATAAGTTACTATAGAATTGTCTCAATACATAGTTATGGCCTTCTTACATTGTTTCACATTTCAAAATTGAAATTTTACAAAATTTTCCTATTGGAGGCATTCAGGGCACAGTCTTCCACAAGAGTAGTATGTTCATGTTCTGGACTGACAAGCACCTGTACAAACCATCAAGCTAGCAGTTAAGCTACATACAATAGAAAAGATGCTTAGAATAAAAGATGCTTAGAATAACCAATCTATATTACTGTAATCTTTCACATACCTCTCTGAAAGGATCAAAGCTGGCTATTGTTGCAGCGGGTCCATGATCAATCGTGCCAAAAATATCGCAAAATTTGTCAAATGAGAAATCTATATTGTCACAATAGAAAAGATAGTTAGACTAACAAATCTATATTAATCTAAATAGCTTTGAATGATGATGAATTGGTAATGCAAACTATAAAAATGCTTAGAATAACCAATCTATATTCACGTAATCTTTTATACCTCTCTAAAAGGTTGGTGGCTATTGTAGTAAGCGAGTCCATGATCAATCATGCCAAAAATATTGCAAAATTTGTCCAAATGAAATCTATATTGTCACAATAGAAAATATGGTTAGACTAACAAATCTATATTAATCTAAACAACACGAATGATGATAATTGGTAATGCAAAACTATAAAAATGCTTAGAATAACCAATCTATATTACTGTAATCTTTTGCATACCTCGAAAGGATGGAAATTTGGCTATTGTAGCAACAGGTCCATGATCAATCGTGCCAAAAATATCACAAAATTTGTCAAATGAGAAATCTATATTGTCACAATTGAAAAGATGGTTAGACTAAAAAATCTATATTAAATTATAATGAACTTAACCATAATGAACCTAAGCATTGTACCTTCCATTCTTGAAAATGCTATTCAAGTGTGCCTAAAGGATCATCTCTTTGCTTAAGAGTATCCAATATTGCTTCATGATCAGCAGCATTACTAAGTGTCCATAGTTGTTTTGTCTTTGATGCGGCATGATGCTTGAACAACTTAACATTTGTTGCTATGACAAGGTGCGAATACATGAGAATGGTTTTGTGTTTCTCATAGTCTTCAAATGCAGGTATGCCATTCTTTCTAAACATATATGTTCACAACCAAGTTCCTGCAACCACAACTGAACCTGTAGGATACATGAACCCATCATCATCTTCCATCGGTTGTGTTAGCTTATGCTTTACCTGCACACATCAAGCCAACCAATAGTCTGATCTCTCTTCATTCCCTTGTGGTGCAACAACTGCAAAAACATGTCCTGGCTATAGTAGATCTGAAAGTCAGTCGTAATCAACTGAACTTTCCATTATGTGATTTCTCATGGATATTGTTTTGAGATAATGGAGTTAGATCTTTGTGGAACCCATGTATCCACCCACTCACTTGACCGCATTGATCCCACTGCGAATAGAACTTTCGGCAAAATGAAGCCAAATATTATTGTCCAAATGGTCCATGTGCTTTGATCTAAGCCGAAATGAATGCATCTTTGAAGAATCTTTGATTGTATGACAATCTAATCTGCCTCCCAGCATGCCCTCCTCAAGCAACCAAAAAGCATCTGGCATGCTTGTTGAATCAAGTGTCCCTCCACATGACAATGCTGAACTACACCAATCAACAATAGAGGCGATTGCATCACTAAATTTGCACCTCACGAAATCTTCAAATTGCTCCTTAACTGAGCTCTTTTTACATGCACCTGCTCCATCGTGCTCCCCTTTCCACATGACCAGCTTCAAAAAAACTCCAAATATGAGGTACACCCCTCTCTACATGCATTCTACTCAACCAATAAAACATACGAGTATTCTTGAATTGACCTGTGCAATTATTTGACCAAATGAGATGTTGGCCCATTGCTATATCATGCTCCTGCAAGAACTCAAAAAAATTCTCAAAACAATGTTGGACATACTCGAATGAGTGAGATCTATCATCACTCATATAAAAATGATACTCTCTTATTATCTTTCGATCCTCCTCTGTACTATCAAGTGCATGTCTAAATTTTATGTGGACAAATATAACAATTTGAATGGAATTGTAATACTAAGATTGCACCTCATTTTGTGGTTGCAATGTGTAGTTTTCTGCAAAATCAACCACTGATATAATAGTGCCAATCGGAAAAGAGTCCTTACATAGTCTAAATTGTTGATCCAACCACTGAGACCTATGACTATGCCTTGCATATTTGTAGAAGAGATTGTCCTTAAAATCTGAAGTAAAATCAGCAACACTACATTCTTTTGAAACCAACTCACATCTAGAACCTTCACCTCCACTCTGCAAAGTATATTTGACTGTCTCATATCTCTTTTTCTCAACAAGCTTCTTTCCAAATTCATGTTCGGGACCCTCATGAAAACATTGAACAAACTTGGAAAAGCCACCACATTGTGAGCAC
>VDFB02138819.1:0-19876 GCA_007258455.2 Sequoia sempervirens
TGTGTTTTGGATGTTTTTGGATTTTTCACATGATTTTGACGATTTGGATATGGATGTGTAATGATATCAGTGCTTTGTTTGGGATTTTGTTTGAAAACCAAGCTAAGGTGGATTGATCAGATCGAAGGATTGATGATGATGATAACATTGTTGAGGATACACAACAATGCAATGATAGTGTTATGCAACACAAGGATTTGATGGGATTGATGATGATAACATTGTTGAAGATACACAACAATGCAAGGACTGGATTGATCAGGATTGATAATGATAACATTGTCGAGGATACACGACAATGCAAGGATAGTGTTAAGCAACACAAGGATATCCCGAGATGATGATTTTTTTGACTGGATTTGATTGATCATGTTTGATGAAGCTTGGTTTCGAACAAAAGATGTTTGGATGATTTGATGTGACGTTTGATGTTCAACTTAGATGCGACTGATATCAATTGATGTTTGATGAAAGATGAAGACTGATAAGGAATGTCTTCTCGTCAAAATGTTCCATGGGTTAGTGATTAACGTTTTGGATTGCAAATGATTTGACCAATTAACTTTATGTTTTCCAATGTTCGGATCGCCACATAAGGTGAAGGATATAGATCAAGATTTATTCTCGAAGCAACATGTACATATCTGCCCCCAATGTCTAGCAACGTATGGAATGCGATGGATGGATGCTCGGATAGGTGTATGGATGGATGAATATGCAAGGATGCCAAGGATTATCTTGCGATAAGATAAGGTGCTCGAATAATGAATGCTCATTTGGATAATGCTTCATGGCTCAGATAACGCTACATAGGATATGATTGATGAAAATGACCCATGTCAAGATGTTTTACCGTAAGCAAGTGTAGAGTGTGCTCCAAAATTTCATCAAGATCAAGATAACCGAGATGATGGATGCAGATAGATGCGAATGGATTGGATAAATGGTTCATGGATGGATGGATTTATTATGGCTGAGGTGGATGGAATGTTGGATTTATTATGGATGGGATGAGATGCTTTCATCTGAACTGGCGCACGTAGATGCTCGATTCCACACATGACGCCTGTTTGCCAGGTTTTCATCATTGTCTTGCCCAAAGTGCCACCGTAGTGGTTTTCACTAGAGGACGATTTTTTTTCTTCTTGTTTTTAATCCTTTTTTCTAATTTTTTGGATTTTTGATATTTTTTAATTTTTGTATTTTTATGAAGATTCGCCAGCGAACCACACGGTGAATTGTTGACATAGATATACGTCATAATGTACCATCTATCACAGCGAAGAAGCTACTTTGCCAAGATACGTGCACTTGAATGTAGCTTTTGGGATTTTTGATCTGCTTCGTCGATACCGGAGTTAACTCTGTCTCTGTGCGTACATCGTGATAAAGTGCCTTCTGAATCCTTATGATGAAGGGTCGTTGCCAATACATGGTCAATATGAAAATTGGATATCATGTGTGGGCGTGGATGGATGCGTTTAGGGATAAGAGATGGATTGGTTGATAGTTTGGAACTTTGACTCTCCAAACTTGGGAAGATGAGCAATGATGGGTGGATACGAAAGTGTTCATGGAATTAGGACCAACTGCTTGATACACTTTGTATGTTGCTTGAAAAGCTTGCTTTTGATTTTGCGGACATCTTTGATGGATACCTTTCCCTCTTTTAGTTTGCCCCATAGTTTCTTTGACTGATGGAGTTTGATAGGGATGATCTTTCTTTGTATTCTTTGGTATCCATATGTACTTGATTTGTCCATTATGCTTCTCGGCTTTTCTTGATTTGATAACATTCTTTGTGCTTTGATTCAGATCTTCCTTTTGACGTTGGTCCCAATTTGTGGATGGGGTAATGGGTGGATGAAGATTCATGGCGTGGCTGGTTGTAGTATTGACACTAGCTTCATCATAAGGACTCTTCATGCTCCCTATGTTGACGTTTGCTTGAGACGAAGTTGCCCCCAGTATGGTGATAGTATCACCTTTATTCATTGATTCTGCTTGTTTGAAGAGCTCTTGTTCAAAATGCATTCTCTGATCAATGATCACTGTAGACGACATTATTTCCATTTGTTGCTCTGCTATCTCCGAATGTTCTATCTGACTTGTTTCCTTGGGCAGATAGTGATGGATATCCTTATTCATGATGTCCTCAGTCTGAGTTTGGGACATATTTGATCCTGATGTTGACAACTCCATTTGATTGTAGGAGTTAAGAATCTGCTCTTTTTGTGTAACAAAATCTTGTTCTAGATGAAGATCAGCTATGTGCCCATCTGTAGAAAGCATCTCATGGGTAGATGGAGGAGTATGTGCTACATGGATATGATCATCTTGCATGGATAAGAGAGTGTTCATTAGATTATTGTAGTATCTTGGAGATACAAATTCTTGATCTTGATTAATTTCAGAGTTGCTTTCGACATGCTTTGGATCAAGTTCTTGACATGGGGTAGCTTCAAATGATGGATTTCTTACAAAGGACTTTTGGATGTCGACATTAGGCATGGTCAAGTTCAAGGTTCCTTCAGCATCTGTAACCATGCGGTCAAAGGGGATCAACATGTTTTGAAAAGGACCATTGCTAGACTTTGGTAAAAGATTTTGATCATGCTTTGGAATAAATTCTTGAGATATGTCCTCTAACTCGTAAGGCGATGTAGAGACATTTTCAACATGATCATAGGTAAACTGATTGTGCATTATGTCAATAGGATCAAATAATCCCAACACTCCTTGAAAGAGATCACTAAAAAGTGGCTCTTGATGTATGGTGAGTTGATCATCGGATTGTGTAGATACATCCTCAATGTGTTCTTCGATGGAGAGATTTTTATCATTGTTTTCAACAATTGTAGTGGAGAGATTATGAATGTCTTTGACCATAGAGTCAAACGATGTTGACATTTCTTGAATTGGCTCATTGTCGAGTTTTGTTGGTGGATTTTGATCGTGATTCAAAAGTGACTCTTGACATTTGTCGATTTGATCATTGGATGAAGTAAACGTGTGCTCAGTGATGGATTGATCTTGATCCTTGTTTTCAATAGTTGTCATCTTTTTTTGTTTGTGCTCGTGTTGGTTGGGTAGCTTGAGAGGCTTGGGAAACTTGAAAGGATTGTTGCACTTGTTGAGCTTGTGTTGCTTGTTGCATGGCTAGATATTGTTGGAATCCCTTTTGAAAAGCAGCTTGTAATGTCGCGTCGTATTGGATTGATGTGGTGGAAATTGGTGGTGGTGGGGGTGGTGGTGGATTTAGAATCATGTTGGATGTAGTGACAAGTGTTTGAGATACGCTCGGAGCGATCATGGTAGTGAGAGGTTGAGATGTGATGGGTGTGATAGTGGTGTTTGGAATGATTGAAGGGATAGTGATGGTTGGAATGACCGAGGTGATAGGTCCTTGGGAGACCGTATTTCGATTTGGGATCAATGTTGTTGTTTGATTAGATACCATCCATTGGTGTGATGTCGATGGTATATTCGAAGGATTTGACATGATGGTTTGATTGATGTTATGTGGATTGATTTGGGTGAAATGATTGGTGTTAGGTAAAGGGGGAATCCCTAAACCAATGAATGATGTTGATAATGGTGGTGGAGATTGCCCTTGGCGCAATGCCTCAACTATTTTGGAAAGTTCTGCAATTTGATCTTGCCAAATTTGTTCTTGATTTTGATTTTGACTCACTTGAGATAGTTGATTTGGCTTGTGTTCAAGTAGTTTTGGCATGCATGCTTGCGATTTTTGAATGGGATTATGGGAAAATTGACTTTGGATAATGTTCTGATTTGGCATGATAGGATGAACAATGTTGGTAGTGGGAATCATTTTTCCAAAGGTTTCCGAGTTAGGATTCATGTTTCGAAAAAATGCATTTGGTGCATCCACATTTGGTTTGTAGGGATTTGGTGGAATGATGTTGCTCGTTTGAAGACTCATGTATTGATTGTTTGGAGGATAGACTTGTAAGTTTGGACTTTGATTGAAATCTATCATGGGGAGATGTGTTCCAAAATTCAGATTGGGCATACCCACACTTGTTGTAGCATTGACATTTGTCGAAGGAAATGATCCTATGCATGGATTTTGATAATTGATAGGCATTGCAAGGCTTTGAAGATTCAACTGATTTGGATTACCCAAGATGTATGGATCAAGTTTATATTCCATGTTCTTCTTGTGTTTTGACCTTGTTATGAAAGTGACTTCTAAGGTTCTTAGGACCAATGGCAAGATGGAGGATGAAAGGTGGATGATATGAGTGATGAACGTTTAGGAACTTTGAATCAATGCTAGACTTAGGGATTTTGATTTTGATTGTTTGATGTGGATGATGAACTTGTAAACCCTAAGATGTTGGATGTTATCTTTAGGATGAACTTATTCAAAAGGTTTGCTAATTCAATTAGATGTATGAGAAAGGATGCATTACCACACACCTAATTAAACAATTGACTTTGATTTGGTTTAAGGATGTACCCAAGTCTAGAATGATGTTTGCAAAGATCTAAAGGTGTTTTGGTGAGATGGATTGATGAATGTTTGGAAGATAGATGAAAGTTTTGATGATCCTAAGAGACTTAGAGAGACTTTGTTTACTAGGCCAAGGTATTGAAGAACACACTTTTCTCTAAGAGCAATCAAAAGACCAATACGACCAAAAGATATCAAGCACATGTGTGGGGTCCAATTTGTTATCTTTGCTTAATGGATTTATTTTACAAAAAACACTCTCTTTGATTAAAGTTTCAAACTAAGATGTACCAATGTCTTAATTTCTTTAAACCCCACAAGATATTTTATGTGGAAATTCAATGAACTTAAGGCAAGGGTTTTGCTATTGTTTACTCAAGAAGACAAATTGAGATATAATCCAATGCCTAGGAACCTCTACGAACGTGAATCCGCAGGGAAAGCAGTAACATATGGATTGAGTCAATGATATTTGTCTTAAAGGGGTTTAAAATTTTGAGAATCCGATTTAGAATGTTTTGTTTTACCAAAATGTTTTCGAATACACCGTGTTTCAAACAAAAAGAATAATTACAAGCCCTATGGATGTGATAGACAATGTTTGTTGAGTCCCCACTTGGACAAGTCCAGCTAAGCCTACTTTTAGCGGATGGTTAGATGCTTGACCCCGGCTCCCTCACGGCACTCACTTATGCAGAGGCGGCCGAGCACCAACACCCATGAAACTCCCATGGCATGCTTTCCATCTCTACTAAAAGCCATAAAATTGTGGGGCGGCTTCAGAACGACCGTTCTTGCACCAACAAACAGATTAAGGATTTTGGAAAATTCTAACACATAGGTTCTAGTAAGGACTTTCCGTTCGTAGGAGTTGACCCAACGTGGCAAGAGTCCCCTTTCGGATCCATCTTGTCGGAGCCAACCGCGTGATTATGGCGTTTAACCAAAATCCTCATTTATATCCCGGCTGGAAATACTCTTGGTTTTAGAGTGTTACCGGTTGAGTCGTCGCTTGGGTGAGTACTTTTTCCCCAAGGCATGCCCTCTAAGATAAACAAAAGCGAGCAAAGACACAATCCGTAACTCGATCAATCTTTGATGGCACAAAGAAAGAGAATCTACGCGAAAATGCCCCTACTCACACTCGCGACAAGATGTTCAATTTTTAAGCCCAAATTGAAGTGTTTCAAAGCAATAAAATGTATTTTGAGTGTTTCTCTTGCACCCTAGATCGCACGAAGCGCAAGGGGAGAGGATACGTACTCAAAAGACAATCACATAAATCAAACACTTGTTCGTTTTATACCCTTCAAAGCAATTGTGAATTCGTTTTAAGCACCAAATGAAATATGAGGATTGCTTGTTCAATTTTTAACCCAAAACGAAATCTAGTAAGTGTGTTCTAAGGTTCGTTTTAAGTCCTTTGCAATGAAAAGCAATTTGTTCGTTTTAGCCCCAATTGAAAACTAATGTTCTAAAACGAAAAGGAAAACAATTTCGTGAAGTGTTGATCAAACACTTAAAGTGTTAAAAAACACATTGTGTTTTCAAAGAAAAGAAAAAATCTTTCCCTCCTTTCGTTTTCGTTTTGTGAAGTAGTTTTGATCAAAGTGTTAAAAAACACATTGTGTTTTCAAACAAAAATCCTCCTCCTCTTTTGCTTTGCACCTTTTCGCCTTCGTTGTTTGTACCTCTTCGTTAGTCTTTGTTTCCTTTTGTACCTTTCACCTTTCGCTTGTACCTTCGCTTGTACCTTCGTTTGCTTTTGTACCTACAAAAGATTTAAAAATTTAGATACAAGTGATATACATAAGAGATGTCAATCATTTAGAAAAAAAATTTCTTAAAGAAAGTATTAAATTGACAAGGCTCCTAAGTTCTTATTTGTGCCCATTTTTGTAAAAGAACAATTTGATTTTGAGACTTCCATATTTAAAAGATATGAAGGAATGATTGATTTTAAAATTTCCATGTCCAAAGCACAAAGTTCATAAAAACACAATTAATCTCAAGATTCTTTATGTTACCTCTCCCCTTGGACATAATTGGATAAACTTTGTGTGCCTTCAAATTTGTGCTAAAGTGATATTTTAATGGTCTTCTATCACATAACATCTCATCACAAACTTTCCCTACAACCTCAGCATAAACAATGGGCCTCACCCTACGAATAATGATAATTAATGAAGGCAGTTTTAAAGCTTATGCAAAGACCGTGCAGGGAAATAAAAATCAAGGCAGCACGATCCCTCTATTAATGAGGAGACAGAACGACAGTCAGGAAAACAATCGCCAGTACCAACACCCCCCTTACTTTAGACACAGTGCAATGATCATAAAAACGCCAGGACTTTTTCTGATGTAATTTAGCTATCCTACGGGTGCATAATAAACAGACAGTTGGAGCAAAAGTCAATATTGAATGCTGTGTCAGACAAATGAGAATGGGCGCGTCTTAGGGAGAGATCGATCTTGTCAGGGACAGCAAAATGCGTGGACTTCTAAAGGAGTGTCTAGAAGAAATACCACATGCAGGTAAGACTTTAAATGCATGAGCTAGTTGAAACAGTTATGGTGAAGAAAAAATTTCAAACTAATCATAACTGCGCTCCACTGCTTTCATTTTGTGTACGCCCTTTCAAACTAAATGTCGTTGTCAGAATGCGTAGCAGGTTCATGAACTGTTTGTTAGACTACTGCATAATAAGCTATTGTAAGAATGAAATACCGCGAGATTTCTGCCTTCCTGCATACCAGCAACTGTACTCAAATCGATAATGTCAGAGCATTAAAAAGAAAACAAACTTCAAATCTGAGAAATCTGTGAGGATAAAAGATTGTGCGTTGAACCAGAAAAAGACAAAACGTAATGAAGAAAGGTGAATCTTCGCATGAAAATTCATGAGTATATGGGCGGAATGAGTTGGTGAATGGCAGGCGAGTCGTAGAATTTGCAGGTGTAAAGTTTGAAAGCAAAAATTTCTTTAGAAACTTCCTTCGATAGGTGTGAAGCCGCATTCTGCAACCTTCAGCTAGTACCCATGTCTTCCCAGTTGATCCTTTATAATTCGCTTTCACCAGTCGTTTCTTCTTTTCTGCACAAAACGTCCTCTTTAGATGGCTTCAGCCAACAATATGGAGACCCTTATTGAAGTATTTTGCTGACCAGGGTGGCGTCTAGAGTTTCTTCACAATAAAACACCCTCAATAAGTCACCCCGACCCAGCATATATCTGTTTCAGCAGTCGCCTAACCCAGCAAAACACGTTTCCTTTCTGTTGCTCAGTTCCCTCAAAGAACTCGACTTAAATCTGCTTCTTTTGCTGGTGTATAGTGTGCGTATGGACTACATGATGAAAGACACCTCCATTTGCACCATACTTCCTCCAAGAATCGACCAATGGGTGTAGCCAAAACTCAATGAAATAAGATCACGAAAAAATCATAAAACAAAGGGTTAAAAATTCACGTGACCAAAAGATATCACTGCAGCAGTATTCCAAAGGTGTGAAATCCAGTGAGCAGTAGATAACACTTGAACATCACTTAGGGAGTGAGCAGTAGATAACACTTGAAGATCACTTAGGGAGTGCCAGAACATGGCACAAAAGAAAAACAGATTTACTGGAAAAGTTCAAAGGCAGTCAGCGACAGTATATTGAAAACAAATTTAAATTCAGAAATTCCTGTCCTTTGTTTATGCAGAGTGTTCTTGAAACTCGAAGACAAAAGATGAACTGTTAAATTTTTAAAGAGCAGGATCACAAATAGAAACTTAGATACGTGAAAGTAATGCAAGCTAAAATATTTCCAGCCAGCTACTTCAAAATTTTACAGCTATAAACTTTGATACAAACACCAACACATATCGTTCCCTCGTAGGTGAATGAGAGCAGAACAAATAGAAAGATTAACTTTTCTAAATCAAAACATGATTAACTAAATCAGACAAAATGCCATATTAAGACAGCAAGATTTTTAAAGCTTGCCCTCCTTCTAGCGCCATAAGTGAGTACCTTTAAAAATCTGCAAATGGTTAGTTTAAAACACCATTTTAACATCCCTATGAAATAATGAAACACATCAATCATGCAATAAAAATGGAACAATAGAAACTAAAGAATGCATATGAAAGACATGATCCAACTCTATCTCATAGTGGATTGGTGTCACATGTGCTAGTGACCCTTTCCCAATCCTTGATTAAGCTAAGATGATGAAATTGCTATAGATGATGGAGATGATAAATGGACAAGATAAGTTCTCAAAGAGAATGACCTTGCATCAAGTTGTGGAGATTGTGGAGGATTTGCTTGAGGATGAAGCTTGCTATTTAAAGATTTTCAAAATGCTAATTGTTGAAAATGGACCAATGTGGGACTAAAGATTCTGCCAATGAAAGAAGGACACTTGTCATCATGTGATTGGTTGATGCATGTGCAAGATTTGGGAAGAGTGCCCAAGAGGGGGAAAATTTGAATTCAAATTTTGCCATAAATACGAGAGGGGGACAAGGAAAACAACAATAAATGCCCGCTTGACTTGTCATGTTGAAAGAAAATGAGATTTTAATAAATCAATAAAATTGATTTATTGTGCAAGTGGCTAGGTCTAGATAATGCAAGTGGGATGTGATTGTATTAGATTAGATTAGGACATGGTTATGCTGATTAATGCTGATTAGATGATTTGACTTTTAGGACTTTAGAAAATGATTTAAGATTTGATTTAAATAAAGTCCTGATTTATTTTGATGAATGGAATATGATTATGCATGATGTAAATTTGACATGTCTACAAGAAGAACTGTATATCCATTTACAACTGACATCCAAACATCACATCCTATGGATCCCAAGTATCATTTCATCAATGAGCTCCAAAAAATATATCTTGATCCATCAAAGATAGGTCTATCATATACAAGTAAGATTTCCTGACTAACCATTGTTGTGTTCACTCACCAAGATCTACCTGAGCTGATTAAGCTTCTCCTAGGGAACCTAGGGATATGATACCAATTGTTGTAACACAAAAATCTACTAAGAGGGGGTGAATCAATAGATATTAAAAATTTAGCTCTTAAAAACCTTATGCAAATTACTTCCTTTACTAATTAATGAGCAAGTACTAATGTGAGGAGACATAAATGTGCATACACAAAAAAGCATCACATAACACCAAATATATGTGGAAAAAATGATATGGGAAAAACCATGGTGACTAAGGTTGCTTGAGTCTACTGCTCAAATCCAGCGTCACAATCCAAATCTATATTACAATGTTTTAGGGATACAACCCAAGGATGCATCAACAACCTAATTTAGAAGCAACCACTTCAAGGATGCAACAACAACCTATTTTAGGAGCCACAACTCCCTAATTTAGAAGCAACCACTTCAAGGATGTAACAACACCCTTGTTTAGGAGCTACAACTCCAAGGAGACTACAATCCCCTAACCTGAGCTACAATCTAGTACAATGAGGCTACAACCTCTTACATCTTTGCAAGATTATATATGCATAGATTGGTTCTACATAACCTATGTTGCATCATTACATTGAATAAATTGTTGCACTTACTGCAACTTTATGCTATTGAAGCTACACACTCAACAACACACCCCTTCTCTACACTCTCCTTTGCACATAGAGAAACCAATGTTCTATCTTACTACATTGCACCTCTTTTCCTTTTTGTAGTGTCTCACACATTTGCACTATACACACTCTTCTCTTTTTGCATTTGTTGTACACTCAGCAATACATAACTCTCTTCAGCACAATGTGCACTCTCAAACTTCACACACACATAACATATACAAATTATTCAAATATTTTTAGATTTTCTTCTTTTTTTCAACTCCACTGATCTACAATCTCAACCTTGAAATTCTCTCAACCATCCAGATTAGCTTGTATCAGATTAGGGTTTTCCTTGCTTGCAAACTTCACCAGCAAGCTACCTATTCATTGAGCTACATGCCATCATCATAAAGACATTTGATAAGGTTTATCTGATATCACCATACCTCTACATCAAGCCACAACATTTAATTCTGGTGTAGAGAATTTGGTAAGCATAGCATTCTATCAAACCCTAAAATCTAATATGCATTTAATGAATTCTTGTGATCATTTGATCTGATTCTAATTACGATCACCTCTGTAATCTATTCTGCTACCTTGAAGATCAATTTTCATTTAACTAGTCACTTGGTGTAGCTAGACCAATTAACTCCTTCCTATGTGTCAATTACTAGATGAAACCCCTATTCACATGAACTAGATCGTTGTAGATCTTCAAGTTTGAATACAATCCATTGATCTTCTCTCTCACACCAAGATTCTCTATTCATCTTGACACCTTTAAATCACCATCGTTCAATTAGATTTAGTTTGACTATCACCATTGATGCTCATCTCATGCCAATCACTTATTGCCATATGATCTTTACCACTTGATCTCCACTATTGATGTATCGTATCGCTCTGTTGCTGGGACACTTTACCAACTCTCTTCAAAACAAGTAGGTCACACTGATATGCTTGCAATGTTATCTGATTGGGACCACAACCTACATTTCATCCATGCCATCACCACCTAATTCACAATACTGATGTGAATTAGCACACCAAGCAATTATTCTTCACCACCTATTAGTCCTTCATCACAAATAGGTCCCATTGACTTCTCACCTTATTGCTCCATTAGAGGGACATCTATCAGATTCCCATTGGTACATCAAAGTCACACTGGTGAGAAATCCTTTCACCAACATTGTCTTATCTATCTTGTGCAATCTACATCGTTCACTGCCGACCTCAGGGGTCTTGCTCGAGCCCCACCAACCTCTCAGTAGGGCTAGCAGGTTACTTCCATGTGTAGACCTCTGACGTCACCATCATGTCGGGTCCCACTTATCTTATTGCTCCATCGAGGAGACATGCTTCAAGGTCTTTTCGATACACCAATGTCACTTCAATGAGATAGCCATCAAGCTATTAGAGAGATAACAACTCCACTCTCACCAATATGGAATTGTCACACCGATGCCATTCACTTTTGTAGTCAAGTGATCCCCACGTTGTTGTGTCACTACATATCACCACCCACTGTCATTTCCTTGTACATGTCATCCTATCATTCACTCTCTAACTTCATATCATTCTCATCTTATCAGGTCTCACTTCCACACCCACCTCACTAGGTACCATATTCGGCATCCAATCTCCCATTGCCCTATCATTGGGACTAGCTCCATAGTCTTGGTGATATCATATTATCTCACTGATGAAGACCATTGATGACATCACATATCCACCTCATCACCATGTTGCTACTTCATAATCCACAACAAGGATGTGGATTACTGTTCACCCAATCTAGTTATGCCATGTGTCTACTTCGTCTTCACTGTAACTCATGTCATTATGATTGGGTTCCACACTGAACACTACCTTCTCATCACTTTATCAAAGAAATGTAGCCAAAGGTTTCACTAATGTTGTCTAGTCTTACTGATGATGCTACCACACCCCTTATCGATCCATCGTTAATTTTCTAAAAACTTGAAATTTAGAACCTCTAGTTGAAGGTTGTGAACTTTTTCAAACCTACGACATGCCAATATATAGCTATCTCTTTGTACCTTTAGGCTACCACCAACCTAGGCAATGGGGCTAGTCACCAACATGAATAATTCACTAAATCAGATGGTTTCAAAACTTGAGAACCCCGTGGCATAGGTTAGGAAAACGTGGAATCTCATGACAAGAAAATAAACCATTTTTTGCCAAACTATTGGAGATTTATATCCTTTAAGCGCTAGGTAGAGGGGCTGGTCACTTGCATGAAAATAGAGACATAAGCTGCACCTAATGCAATGGACAACCACCAATACCAAGTCAACATCAAAATAGAAAATTTTGAGGATGCCATGACTACAACTCTAGGGTTTAACTAGTAAACCCTAATTCTTCATGAGAGAAAAAAAATTCATTTCTAGACTTGTTATACATCCTCTGGGCCTACACAATACCTTTCTGGAAAGCTCTCAAAAAATATATCACGAATCTGCCACTCAATTTTCCATCAGATCCATTCTCTCTCATCCATCTTCTGTCATCATGGAAACAAATTGCTTTTCCAAATTTTCACTTTTTACATCAATGATAGCTATATGCTTCTACATAGGATCAACACACTTCTCCTCTAATCCCCATTTAGCATCAATGACAACATATTCCAACAATATGTCCTACCATAGCTTGAAACTAGTTTGCATCCATATCCTTAGGGACAAATGATGAGGAAAAATCATTCTCTAATATTTCCCTATGTGTGGGGGATAGCCTCAATAGTTCTAAGATAGTAATTCGTGTCGTGGTTTTCTTAAGCTGGTCTAGTAGACTGTACTTGCTAGAGTTTGTTGTGGGAAAAGTGGGTTGTGCCCTAGATTGATATGGGAATCCTTTTATTGTTACCTTTCCATGTTGTGTGGTGATTCCATACTCTATACTAGGCCCTTTGATGGTGACAAAAGTGATGACACTATCACAGGAAGCGACTACATTGGAATAGATATGTTGTACATTTGTGTAATTCTTACCTTTTCCATTGTTGTTTCCTTTGTTGTGATCTAACATAGGGTTCTTATAGATCTTGAGATCCTAGTTATCAGTTGGTACTTCAATAGATATGTCTCCATTCTCAATAAGATCTTGGATAGCATTTTTGAGCTTCATATGGTTCACTATTCTGTGCCCTTTAATTTTGTGAAAGTCACTAAGATCTTTTTTTTGTACTAGGGTGGTTTATCTTGTGGTTGTTGGTAGTTTTCAAATTTTGGAAGTGTTATTAAGTTTTAATCTACCAATTTCTTCATGATAGTATCAATAGGTTTAAACAACTATGTGCACTTTTGTTTCTAATAGTTGTTCCTATTAGGGGTTCGTCTTTGTTGTGTTTTGGTATTATTTATCTTGTTGTTTTGTGATGGTGTAGCTTGTTGTATAGTTGGTTGAGTGTTAGATGTTTGATTATTGTTTGGCCTAGGAGCACTTAGGACCACCTTAGCATCTACATGCCATCATTTTTTATGTTCTTGTTCTTAGCCCAAACACGAGGCTTGTCATTTGAATTGGTTGATGGGTGGTTGTCTTTGTAGGCTTGAGTATTTCCCTATGAAATTAGATCTCTCTCAATGTTAAGGGCTCTAGGAAAAGCTCGTCATAAGAGGTAATGCACAACATCTTTAAGTTGAAGGATAGATCTGGATCTATATTTTCTATGATAATCCCCACCTGTTGTTTGTCAAGAATTGGCCACTTGCTCTTACTAGCCCTTTGCCTCCATCATTGTAAGAAGTTGGTGAGAGATTCTCCTTTGTTCTGCTTAAGAGTATATAACTCTTTTAAGCTCACATCCATGTCAAGATTAAAAGAGAAGTGATCTATGAATCTATCAATGATTTATTGGAAGGTTTTGATACCTAGAGGAACCTAAGAAAACTAGTTGATGGTTGGGCCTATCAAGCTTCATGGAAAGAGGTGCATCAAATAAGACTCATTTTAGGTGACTTCCATACACATGACGTTAAACTCTTTGACATGGTCCATAGGACTTCCTCTCCCTTTGTATTTATCAAATTTTGGGACTTCAAAATTGGGAGGGAATGGTACCATTGTGATGTTTTGATCAAATGGATATGGGAATAGGTTCCGTTGTGTATGGGGATTCTTCATTTTTCCCATTTAGATCTCTTCCATATCTTGTGTTAATGCCTTAAGTTATGATGTGAAATCATCTTGTGGGTTTGGTGGAGGAACATATTTTGAGAAGGCGCATGAATTGTATGTGGGATTCTGATATGATGAGGTGTTGTATGGTATGTATGGTAATGTAGGATATGGTGAAGGTGATGGTGGTGGAGGCATATATGTTCCCAAATTTTTTGGGTTGATAATGTTTTGTTGGCGATTATAGTATAAACCCTATTATTGTTGTTGTTGTTGGGAATACTATTGGGTTAGTAAGGCTTGTTGTTGCTAATGTACTGCGAAGGCTACTTGTTTTTGTTGTTGTGCTGCTAGGGCTTGTTGTTGGGTGTACTTTTGTTGTTGCACCATGAGGTGTTTTTTTTGTGCTTGTTGTGTTGCTAAGGCTGCTTCTTGTTGTTGTGCTGCTAGGGGTGCTTCTTCTTATTGTTGTTGTTGTGCTAGTAAGGTTGCTTCTTGTTGTTGCTATTGTTGTTGTGTTGCTAGGGCTTGTTGTTGTTGTTGTTATTTTTCTATTAGGGCTTCTTGCTTTTGTTGTTGTTGTTGTACAACTTGTTGATATGCATGTTGTGCTTATTGCAAGGTTAGGGCATGTGCTTGCAATGCAGGATCAGTTGGTTGTTGGGATATTTGAGATGGGTTTTGGGTGTTTATGTTTTGCGTGGGTTGTGGGTTGTTGATGAAAGGTTAGGAGTTCCCTTGGTTTAACATTCCTTGTAATATGGTGGATTGGGATGGAGGGATGTAAGCTTGAGGTCCCATTTGATTTTGCATGATGAGGGAGTCCATGGGGAAAGATGATGATGGTTCCATTAGGTATTGCAATGGGAATGGCATATTGGACCTTGAGTCCATTGATTGAAAGGGTTACCTTGACCAATGTTTTATGGATTTCCTTGTGTTTGGGAGGTAGTCAAGGTATTACCTTGGTGATGGATGGGATAGATGTGTTTTGGGGAATTAATGGGATGGATGAACTCATTAGGGGATTTGAGAAAGATGTCCCATATTGCGTTGAAGGTTGATTTTGTGTAAGGGGATTAAATTTCCCTTTTGGGTCTATTTGAGACACTTGGTCCACATTTCCTTGTGTGATGTTAGGCACACTTGTGGTACTTGTGGGGATGGATGAAAAAGGGTACCCTTGACATGTTGAGGTTGACGTGGATTCATAAAGTGTAAGTGGTTTATGTTGATGTAGAGTATTCTGAGGAATGGGGGAAGTGCCAAATGTTGGTGTCTAAGTGGTGTTTTGAGAAGGATTGGTGTTGAGGGTATCCATGAGTTTGTTACTTTCTAATGGAAGAGTTTGGCCAAATTCCTTAGCAAGACTAGCTGCAAGACTAGGAGTTGGTGTGTAGATTAACCCTAGTGATGGAGTTGTTTGAATGGTGGATGAAATCAAGCCTCATGTTAATGATTGCACAACAAAAGATGGGGAAATTAGAGCTACATTTTCTAAAGCTTGATGTTCTTATTTATACTCCATGATTTATTCCTTAGTAAGTCCAAATGGGTTGTTCATAATGTCTTCTATCTCATATGGCCTTGATGGAGATGAGGGTTATTGTGATGGTGTAACATGACTTTTTGGATCAAATTCTTGAGGATTGAGATCACTTTAGGTGAATGTGACTTTGGTTTTTTCAATGATTCTCTTGTGTTGTGATCTTGTATTTACCATAAATTTTGGGTCACCTATGGGAGAGTTGAGTTGCTATTTTTAATGTTTAAACTCTCTAGTTGACTCAAATTTTGGTAAAAGGGATGCTCTAAGTCATTTTGGAGCAATGGTGATAATGGGAGATGAAAAGATGAATGATGTGGGTAGTGATTTTTTGCAAAAATTTTGGGACAAAATTTTTGACTTAAAGGTTTGATATTTGATGTTTGGATAAAGGATGTTTAATGAACTTGTGAATCTTTAAGGTAGAGTCATGACCTTCAACATAAACTAGTCCAAAAGTGAAACTAACTTAACTAAGTGAATAGAAAAGAATTCATTTCACATACAAAGTAGTTAAGTTAGGGTTTGGGTTGATAGATGTCTAAGTCCAAAAGTGTTGGTTTGTTTCAAATTTTGCAAAAGTAGGTGAAGTGAAGTATGAATTTTGATAAGGGGTGGATGAAATGTTTGATGTAATTTAGACCTAGTGTGAACCTTTTTTTTGCAAGACCAAGGTAGTGAAAAACATTATATACCTCTAAAGTGTTCAAACCCTAAAGACTTAATGATCAAGGAGAAGTTCTTATGAAATGTGTAGATCTAGTTCATTCATGAAGTCGTGTAGAAAAAATCTTATTGATTGATCTTGATTGTGGTGATTCTTTAAGAGATGTCTTATGATATACTTTGAACTATATGTCTAAGTTTGAAATGACAGAATGTATACATTCTTTTTGGGATTTTGATTTTCTGAGAGATCATTTAGAGAAGCGCAAGATTATGAAAAAGAGGATATTTATCGCCACACAAGAGTGGTAATATGGGCCTTCTAGCCACAATATTGGCTTGTTCCTCTTGTTCATCTAAGATGTATGTTGCATTTTTCCACTGGATTGGTGTTTCCTTTATTTCAAAAGTGAAGCTTCTCAAACTAATAATTATATCTATTTTTTCTCATTCAATTAGTTTAAATTTTGGTTGAATGATAGTGGTCGTAAGGTTTGGTTATTCCATCGGAGCGATTGAATGTCAAATGGTCATGTGGGATTTAATTTGTCAAATTTTCTTGCTTAATGAGTTTCTTTTTACCACAAACAATTGTCCTGATTAAGTTTCAAACTAAATTTATATGTCAAAAACATCATTCATCTCACAAATTCCATCTTGTGAAAAGGATGAAGTTAGGGGCATAGTTACCTGTGTTAACTTTGGAAAGTATAGATTGATATGTAAACCAAAATATTTAGAAGTATCTAAGAATAAATCCTTAGGACAAGAATCAATATCAAGGTTTTTTCAAAGGGTATCCATACTTAGACCAAAGGATTTGAAATTTTGAAAAGACTTGTTAATGTTTGTTTGCAATTTTTTGGAATCAAGAAAGTGTTAAATTGACTCACAAGAATTTACAATCCTAGTTTGAGAAAGTATCTATTTCTTAGTAGGCTTATCATCATCCCCTAAGAGATTATTAATCCCTAATGAAATGGAGAAATAGGCTATGTCAAGGAAAAGTAACATATTGACATGCCAAGCAAAAGAGACCCTTTCCTATTTGCTTTATTGCCTCAATAAAAAATCAAACATGGTGAGTAACTTCTTGGAATGGTGCAATTCCAATGCACTACCTTAAAATAAATTTTAGAACTGTACTTGGTTAGCCACTACAAACAAGAATTTGAATGACCATATTCAGGATAAACTGGTGCTATACACGTGGTGATTCACTCAATTAAGAGGCCTCCCAACCCTTAGAAATATCTAAGGGTTTTAATGCATCACAAGGATACTAAGGGAGACATTCATCGATATATGAAAACCACAACCAACTTGTTGATGAATTTAGTCACAACCAATTATTTATATAGTGGACCGAAATGAAAGCACTACTTGGGTCATTCCCTCTCACAAGTTGGGAGGTAGGCCCACTAAAGGTAACACATGTTTGAAGCTTAAAATTCTTTTCGTCACCAAAGATTTCCAAAATGTGCAAGGGGAGAGGATAGGTGCTTCCAATAAGAAAAGGTATACTTTCATGTTTCTCTTCACCTAAGATGACACAAAGCACAAGGGGAGAGGATACACACAACAAGTATACACAAGCAAACCAGACACATGTTCATTTTAACTTTGACAAATATGATGAATTCATTTTAAAGATCAAACAAAGTGTGTAGATTGTTTTGTTCAATTTTAAACCAACAATTATAATGATGTGAGGGTTCAATTTTAACCAATTTGAATGTTCATTTTAAACCCAAAAGAAATCTAGTTTGGTCCTAAATTGTGAAATGAACCATCATAAATGGCTTATAATTTCCCCATAAGTGTCGAAACACTTGTTACAATTATAAAATAAAATTCCAATATGCTCCTTCACTTTGAATGTTATTATCCAAATTTGCAAAACCAATTAGCCTAAAAAATCAAAATGAGAAGTTAGTGACATGTTAGCAATTAGATGAAGTCAAAAAATCAAAACATGTGTCAAAATTTAAGTTCAGTTTTGTTTACCAATAAATAGTGATGTTGAAATCGATTGCATCACTAAATTTGATCAAATGTGTCGCTATATCAGAAGTGTGTCGCTATATTGAAAAATCAAAGGTGTCACTCTACATCAAACAGTGGGGCATCCAAAAAATTAGAATTTTTTTATTTTTTTATCTGGGCAGCAATTTTTATTTTGAGTTGGTTTTTACATTTCTAAGGCCATTTTTGGCATCGCGGGGCCTATTTTGACACCTTAACCTATATTTTACCTTTGTCAAGAAATCAACCCAAAATTCAAATTTTTTGCTTGATTTCTCAAGGGGGTAGGGAACCAACTTATTCCTTATGCTAGGGCAATAGTGGGACATCTAAAAAAATTTAAAAAATTGATTTGGGCAACAATTTTTAATTCAAAAAGCATTTGTCTTTGAATCAATGTAACAAGTACCTTGCTTTAAAGAGAGGAAAAATGTAGACACTTAAAGGTGTCCTAAATGATATCATGCACTCAAATCTGATATACTAACATCACTTCGACCTGAAACCCATCCTAACCCCTTTCATGCTAACCTTTCATCCTATTAAATTGGATAAATCAAATTATCTCATTTAAATCCTTAAGTCCTCTTATTTAATTAAATAACCCTAAGTTATTTAATTAAATATCGTATCACTTCCCTCTTTTTTCATTAAATCATTTATTTAATGAATATTCTAATTCCCCTAATTTGTATAATTGAAATCAAATTACTAATTAAATCTAATCTTCCCACTTGTAAGGGGATATTCCTCCTTTGCACATTCCTCCAAAAGGAATATTCTTATAGAATATTCCTTTCCCTTTTGCACAATTAAATTTGGTTTTAATTAACTAAATGCTAATTTTCCTCACACATGAGAATATTCTTCCTTGTAACAAACTTTCAACAAACTTCTTGTGCAAGTTTTGAAAGTGTGTTTGTTTCAATGAATGTAAGCCCTTTATTAAATATTATCTTTCATTCTTAACCCTTGATGGAATCCATGATCCATGCCTCCATCTTCCTTCCATTCTAACCATTGATTGATCCTTTTGATCTTGGCCATCAGTTTCATTTTTCCTATTTTATAAATAGAGCTTTCATCTATTGAATAGGGATCAATCTTTTAATAGTAAACTTATGTTGTTAAAATCACTCTCATCTTGCACTCACATTTTATGTTTTAAAAAGAATTTTAGGTTATTTTACTTGCATTATTAGCTTAGAGCATCCATTAATGGATTTGATGGTAACTTAGTTGCATCCATTTAGTATATCTTGAAATTAGGGTTTTAAATCTTTCAAACCTTGCATACATTTAGAATAGTTTTGAATACACTCACATTGATTATCGTAGCATTTATCATGTTAAAATAGCTTTCCTCGTGTTTCACAACACATCTTTCATCAGTTTCATTGATTCTCTTCAATAGAAT
>VDFB02138821.1:0-10485 GCA_007258455.2 Sequoia sempervirens
TTGCTTAACACTATCATTATATTGTTGTGTATCCTCAACAATGTTATCATCATCATCAATCCATCGACCTGATCGATCAACCTTAGCTTGGTTTTTTAGCAAAAATCCTAAACAGAGCACTGATATCATCACACGTATCCATATCCAAAAACATCAGAAAATCCAAAAATCCGAAACATCCAAATCATATCAAAATCCAAAACAACTTGAAAACAAAAACATCAAAACATTGGAATCCGAACTTCTTAGATCTCTGAGCTTGAGCGTAGGCAAGGCTAATCTTTGATCAGCCCGAGACATCAAAAATCAAAAACATTAGAAAAGCATCAAAATCCAAAAACATTAGAAAACATCAAAATCAAAAACATTTGAAAAACATCAAAATCCAAAAACATCAGAAAATCAAAAGATCAAAACATTTGCAAAATCTTGAAAACACCAAAAACAGCCTCAAAACATTTCAAAACGTCAAAAACATCCAAATATTTGCAAAAATCCATCCATCTCATCTCGCTTGCACCCGCAATAATCAATCATCCATAATAAACTGATCATCACCTTCATCCTTTGGCAACGCAAACAGAAACAATCATAGCAGTCAGCAAAATCAATCTTCAATCGTAAAATCAAAATCGAAACAACGAACCATTGAACACAAAATCAAACTCTTGATCAGTCGCAAACATGTCAATCGATGTCATATCAACAGCCTATCAATCAACTTATCAAATCATCATCATCCTGTACAATGCATGTCCTAGGATATATCGTTCCGACAATGGGCATCATTTATGGATATCACCTTGGATTCTTATCCTATCAAAACAAATCCCTTTGGCTAGAGGTATGAAGAACATTGGCTTGTTTATGTACTTGATCTTTTCTTTGATTTATCTTATTAGCTCATTCCAAGGACCTCTCGATGATATCCGAATGAAGGATTTAGAGAGAGATAGGAATGAGACAGCGATCGATATCTTTTGTCTATCATGCTTGTTGGGCGTTCTTGTAATATAACCTTGGTGAATACTTTCTTTGTTAGGTATGTATGGAGGATGTTTTGGGTATCTTGTTGACTATTGCATTGATAGTTTATACCTTTCTGTGTTTTGAATTAAGGATGTTTGAGACTTCTAAAGTGCATCCTAGCAAGGTTTCCATTATGTCCAGTGTGAACAAGAATACTCCTATCGCTTGTTGGTCAAAGTCCATCACACTAAGTACAACGCCATCCTGGTCCTTTATACCTTGATGCATCGTACTTAGGCGTGTTATCAAAAATAAAGCAAGTGACCCTTTGAAAATCCCAATCCTTGATAAGCAAATCATCCATCTATCTTCATCTATCATCATCATCGCTAATAAAGTCTCGACCAATCATGGACTTGTTGGATCCTTTTGTCATCATCTCATTCCCGCACTAACATCATGCATCCATCATGCATCCATCCTGCATCTGCAAACCATCAATAAACTGCATATCACATATCATTCATATCATACATAATAGGAAACATCAGTATTTTGCATATCATCTCACATGCATATCATCATCATAATATAGATCTGTTAGTCTAAGCATATCATAAATCATCCATTGCATAATCCATTATCCGCATCATCATCTCATCATCTCATATCATATCATCATTTTAATTTTTAGAATAATACTAGTTTGTTATTCTAAGCATCTTGAAATCATCTTTATACGTCATCATAACCATGCATTTTGAACCTCTTTATCGCGAATGTCCCTCAAATCAGTCTTTTCGCTCGATCTCTCGGGGGGCAATGTACCAGATATACTTCTTTCGGCTGGGGCACTCACGAGAAAAAATCATGAAATTTTTAATTTCAATTCAGCAAGTTTATTCTTTGAACCAACGCAACAAGTACATTGCTTCAAAGAGGGGCAAAATGTAGACATGTCAAAATTACATCATGCATAATCATATTCCATTCATCAAATAAATCAGGACTTTATTTAAATCAAATCCTAAATCATATTCCATCATTTTCTGGATTTAAATAAATCAGAATATCAAAGTCTTGAAAGTCAAATCAGCTAATCAGCGTTAATCAGCATAATCATCATCTAATCCTAATCTAATACTAATCCCATCCCACTTGCATTATCTAGACCTAGCCACTTGCACAATAAATCAATTTTATTGATTTATTAAAACACATCATTTTCTCTCAACATGACAAGTCAAACAGGACATTTATTGCTGTTTTTCCTTGTCCCCCTCTCAGCATTAATTGCAAATTTGAATTCAAAATTTCCCCCTCTTGGGAACTCTTCCCAAATATTGCACATACATCCATCAATCACATGATGACAAGTGTCCTCAACTCATTGGCTTGTTTTTGATCCCACATTGGTCCCTCTTCAACAATTAGCATTTTGAAAATCTTTAAATGCAGGCTTCATCCTCAAGCAAATCCTTCACAATCTCTTCACAATCTCTTCACAATCTTCACAATCTTCACAATCTTCACAATTTCATGCAAGGTTACTCTCTTCACTTGAGATTTAATCTTGTTCATCATCACTCCACCATCTTCATAGCATTTTCAATTTGAGCTTTTATCAAGGATTGGGAAAGGGTCACTAGCACAAGTGACACCAATCCAACTATGGAATAGGTAGTTTGTTGAATGTTTTCATTATGCATTTGGTTTTCTTTTATCTTTTGTGGCATTTTGGAACATTTGCAATGTATTTCATAGGGGTATTCTTGAAGGATTTGTTGATACTAACCCTTGTTTGAGCATAGTGTTTGCAGATTTTTAAAGGTACTCACAGTTAGTCTAAGCATATTTTCTATTGTGACAATATAGATTTCTCATTTGACAACTTTTGTGATATTCCTGGCACGATTGATCATGGACCTGCTGCAACAATAGCCAACTCTGATCCTTTCGGAGAGGTATGCAACAGATTAAAATAATATATATTGGTTATTCTAAGTTTCTTTTATAGTTTTCATTACCATCCCATCATCAATCAGGTCATTTAAAATAATATAGATTGGTTATTCTAAGCATCTTTTATAGTTTGCATTACCAATTCATCATCATTCAAGTTGTTTAGATTACTATAGATTTGTTAGTCTAAGCATCTTTTCTATTGTGACAATATAGATTTCTAATTTGAAAACTTTTGTGATATTTCTGGCATAATTGATCATGGACCTACTGCAACAATAGCCAACTCTAATCCTTTCGGAGAGGTATGCACCAGATTACAATAATATAGATTGGTTATTCTAAGTGTCTTTTATTCTAAGCATCTTTTCTATTGTATGTAGTTTAACTGCCACCTTGATTTTTTGTACAAGTGCTTGTTAGTCTAGAACGTGAACATACTACTATTGTGGAAGACTGTGCCTTGAATGCCTCCAATAGGAAAATTTTGTAAAATTTGAATTTTCAAATGTGAAACAATGTAAAAAAGTCATAATTGTGTATGGGAATAATCTATATCCAGTGATGTTTTTTGAAATATGGGTCAAATGTCTAGCATAGGGTGCTGTCATAATAGTGGTTTACAATTCCTGAGAGGAACGGATTTTAGCTGAAATCACATATTTTTAGAAAATATAATGATTTAAGCCTAAAAAGTTCCATTTTAAGGATTCCAATTGAAGAGGGTTTGATCAAATCACCTTAGATCAAACCCCCTTGGATAGAACCTCACTAGTTTTAAACCATACCTATAAATGTGTCTCCTTTACACCTATCAAAATGCTAATAAAAAATCACTTTTGAAGTTTAGATTTTTGGGGATCAAAATAGATTCATTTAATTTATTTCCGGAAAATGATTATGGTATTCTCGAACTTAGCTATCCAATAAATACCATTTTTAATATGTTTTGGTTTTGTTATGTGTTGTTTTTTAAGTTTTATTAAACATGGGTTTCATCGAGGAAATGAATTTCTTTGTTCTTCTGTGTGGAAAATAGAAGATTATCAAAAAAAAATTGAAAATATGAGTGCACCAGATGTTGAAGTCCTTGATCCAACAAAATAAAAAATAAAAAATTTGACATATACAAAAAATGTTAAGCGTTATACGGTCGCGATGTGTCTGAATTGTAATTCGTTTGACTTTGAAGCTTGATTAAGGAAAAAATATTCAATAAAAAACTATCTAACCAAGTGGAAGCACTAGATATCAGAGTTACAAATCTAAATTTGAAAGAATTAGAATTTTATCCTTCATGGAAAAAAAGTTATGCGTTATACGGTGTCGTCACTTTTTAAAAATGTTGTTTTCTGAAAAAAATCAATTTCCGTTGGAGATGGAAAAAGAAGTGCAATTTGATTCCAAATATTTTGAAAAAAATATTTTTAGAATCTACGGACAAAATTGATGAGACTCAGTTTGCACCACATCTTCCAAATTCCTCACAGTTTAGCGCTATAGGTGCCGAATGTGAAGATTTAGTTAAAAATAATAATTTAGGTGTCAGTTTGGTAAAATTGTAAACCACTATTATGGGATCTTAGTATAAAAGGGTATGTTTAAAATATAGCGGGTCTTAACATTTTGGAAACTCATAGGTTAGATTAGTCATACGGTGTATGGTTTTGTTATTGACAGGACAGCAGTTGTTGAACCCGGGTTTTGTAATATCTCTGTTATATAATATAAATTACGATGGCTTGTCACTTTTGCCAAAAAATGTAAAAGGTCATGTGAAGGTCATTTCCAATGTAATTGAGTATTTGATCTAGCAAAGTGGAAACAAGGTATTTGGGTGTGCATGATGTTCAAGTTGATTGGGTAAGATTTTTCTAATGCAAGAGCTAGGTGGCTTTAAACAACACAAATACAATTAAAGATGATTCAAACTCCAATTCGATCTTGAAACCCAAACTTAGGTGTAACTTCACTAAAATAGGCCCATTTTAAAAAGAGACTCATATTTAAACACTTCCCAAACCTGAAATTTCAATGAGGCAGCATTAAACAACCTACCAAACTACTAAAACCACAATTTTTTTTGGTGAGATACGCTTTCTAAAGCTCTATTTCAACAAACCCTCATTTTTAGCAACTTTCATGAGGTTTTTAAGGAAATAAATGTTTCCAACATTTCCACACCCTATAAACTCATCAAGCACGTCTATTAGGACCTACAACCAACCTTAAATCTTGTTGCCCCCATGTTTTATTGACATTAGCAAGTTGTAACCACCATTTTTCACCTAATTTCACTCATTTTTGCCATGCATGGCAACTCACCAACTCAACTAAAAACCTTTAGAGCTCTTTAAACCCACATATTCACCCTATACAATCTTAATAATATCTACCATGGCCATACCATCTAGCTATAGACCGTACAATTGATGGTATGGCATTTTAGCACTTTGGACTCTTAAGGGAAATCATCGATCCAATGTAGCTCAGAGTGATTCGGTGTATTTGAGTGCAAAAGAGGACCATCCCTAGTGTAAATGTACCCATCCAGATGTGTTGGAATAGTCCATTTGGTCGTACAAGTTGCAGAATGAAAGTTGCAATAATTTTCAACTTTACACTGCTTGCATCTGATAACTTTTCCCTCAACTGAAAACTTGCCACCACAGGAAAACGCCTCCAAGATAGCAAAATCTGAGAGAGGTTATTGTAGATGGGCCCAACAAAATCCAATAGCCTTAGAAGGAGAGTCTATAAACATCACGGTTTCTGAGAAATAACCCTTCAAAGATTGTTTTCTTTAAGCACTTTGGACTCTTAAGAGAAATCGTCGATCCAACGTGGCTCAGAGTGATTCGGCATATTTGGGTGCAAAAGAGGACCATCCCTAGTGTAAAAATACCCATTCGGATGTGTTGGAACAATCCATTTGGTCGTACGAGTTGCAGAATGAAAGTTGCACCACTTTGCAACTTTACACTGATTGCATTTGACAACTTTTCCCTCAACTGAAAACTTGCCACCACGGGAAAACACCTCTGAGATAGAAAAAAATAAGAGAGGTTATTGTAGATGGTCCCAACACGATCCCATAGCCTCAGAAACAGAGTCTGTAAATTTCATAGTTTCTGAGAAATATCCCTTCAAACATTGTTGCCTTTATGCACTTTGGACTCTTAATTGAAATTGTCGGTCCAATGTAGCTCGGAGTAATTCGGCATATTTGGGTGCAAAAGAGGACCATCCCTAGAGTAAACGTACCCATCTAGACGTGTTGGAACAGTCCATTTGGTCGTACGAGTTGCAGAATGAAAATTGCACCACTTTGTAACTTTACACTCCTTGCATCTAACAACTTTTCCCTCAACTGAAAACTTGCCACCACGGGAAAACGCCTCTGAGATAGCAAAAACTAAGAGAGGAGTTGTATGGGAAGTGGACCGCTTGATCCCGCAGCGCCCAGGCGAATGCGTAACCGCGATTTAATATCCTTCAAAGATTTGTTGCCTTTTAGCACTTTGGACTAAAATCGCCGGTCCAATGTAGCCGGGTGATTGATTAACATTTGGGTGTAAAGAGGACCATCCCTAGCATAAGCCCATCTGGTGGTGTTGGAACTATCATTTGATCGTCTGAAGAATAGAAGGTTTACTGCAACTTTTACACTACTTGCATCGACAACTTTTCCCTGGCTGAAAAAACTTGACACCACGGAAAAAACTTGGAGATAGAAAAAAAAAACTTCAGAGGTTATTGTAGAGGGGCCCAACATGATCCCGCAGTCTTAGATGGAAGTCTGTAAACATCAATAAATAGCCTTCAAAGATTGTTGTCTTTAGCACTTTTGATTCTTAGTTCAATGTAGCTCGAGGTGATTCGTATTTGTAGGTTGCAAAGAGACCATCCCTAGTGTAAGTACTTTTATGCGGATGTGGTGGAGCAGTTCATTTAGTGAAGTATAGGTTGTAGAGATGAAGTTGCACCACTTTTAGCTTTACACTGCACATCGACAACTTTCCCTCAACTAAAACTTTTTATCACCACAGGAAAACACCTCGAGATAGTAAAAGGTGGAGATGTGGCAGGGCTGCTACGATCTGCCGCTCAATTTTAGCCAGGTATCATGGTTTCTGAGAAACAATCTGTCAAAGATTGCTGCCCTTTTGCACTTTGGACTCTTAAGGGATTTTTCTGATTGAACATAGCTCGAACAGCTTCAGCCTATTTGGGTATGAAAGGGGACCATACCTAACCTAAATGTAACCATCTGGACATGATGGAACAGTTGATTTGGTCATATGAGTTGTAGAACAAGATTTATTTGTGCCCTTACAAGTAGTTTTCAGCCTCCAACCGAACTCCAACACTGATTTTCGTGTGAAAAAAAGCCATGAGACCATAGCTTGTTGCTTTCTTTTTAATGGAAACTAGTGGGCAGCAGAGTTAACTTCTTCACAAACTTGGTTTGAAGTAATTTCATTCATTTTTGTGAAATTAGACTATGACACAACTTTCTTTTTTCAAAAATTGTTATGCATCATTGAACTAAGAATTTATCACACATTTGTAGAGAAATAGAGGAGTACTACAAACTAAAACACATTACACTTTTGTTCTCACTGACTTGATGTACTCTCCAACATCTCTCTTCTCTCATGCAGAGAGTATGAACTACTTGGCCATGCCTTTGCATCATTAGGGAAGTTTTGCTCTTTTTGACAATGTCAAAAGCATGGCTGCATACAGATTAGGAAAAAAACCTTTCCTTTTAGATTAGCAATGCATGGAAGATTCAAAAATTATCCTTGATATTACAAAATGATATGTGTTTATACACATCAATTGTGCAGTCACCCTTTGGTTCTTTCAAATAAAAATCCGCCTATTCCACTGTTACACTGCACAAGTAAACTAGATTTTGTATTGTGGAGCTATATTAAGCTACCACTCTCAAGACCAATGTAACAATGATACAAAATAACGTTTGAGACTGCAAGAAAACCTCAAAATGGCTAGTGTACTAAACAAATTTTTATGATTTCTGAAGAATACTGATAACTCTACTCAATTGGATTCTTTTTTCAAAATCATACAAATTGGACCCTAGCATCAATAGACTATGTATATCAAGCTACCACAATTCAAGTTTCAATGATGAATATTTATCATGCATGTTTTAAATGACATTCAATTTTATGATGGTTTTATTGTCTATATGATGTTATGTGATATTCTAATCCCAATTCATGCTTCTAGGATGCATATATATATATATATATATAATTTTGTTTTTATTATTTTTTTTATTTTTATTTTTTACATGTTTTTTGTACTAAGCGGAACTAATAAACCCTTCCCACAAAAAAAATAGCCGAACCGGCAAACGGAACCCCCGAACCCAAACCCAAACCAATAACTTAGTTTGTAAGTCAGTTATTGGGATTTGGTCAGTTGTTTTTTGTGGGGGAGAGTCTTAAAAAAGGTTGAGGAACTCGTTTTGGGGATTGATGAATGTAATTTTGTGAAGAATCAATAAGATCATATTGAGTTACCTTGCAAAAACTGTGGTTTCTACAGAAAAAATCTATGAACTCTCCATTGTTCAGTCCCTACACAACAATTAAATGGCTTCATAGCATGTGGAATGAGGGGGAAGCAGGCCTTAGACCCCTTTAAAGTTGGTTTGAGTGCTTTCTTTTCATTTTTTGTGAGTTTTGTGCCAAGTTTTCTCAAGGCGGGTAGTGAACCCAGATTTTGCATTTTGAGTAAATTATGAATTATTGAAGCCCTCCACCTATTGTACCTTTCATGTGGCTTGGTGGAGAGGCTATGTAAAATATTATTTGAATGTGTTCAAGTCCATTTAAGGCAAGGGAAATTATTTTTGAGTCTTGGAGTTGTTGTCCTAAGCAAATCATCGCTTAAATTACATGAAAATGGAGCTTTTAGCCTAGGGTTTGTTAAAATCAATGAGAGTGTGGGAATATCTTTAATGTTTAAGCATATTGGGGTCATAATAGAGGTGTCTAATTTAGTGGAATTATCAAGGGAGTTGTGCAAGTGGGACTTTCAATAAACCCTATGCATTTGCATGGTAAACGAAGGGTTTCATGGGACAACCTGCTAAAGGACCTATAGGTACAGAATAATCTTAGAATTTTTTGTTTTATGACACAACTCAAGACTTTTTTGAGTTTTCTTGTGAAGATCAAGTGTTTAAATGGCACTCACTTTGTAAAAGAGGGCTAATTCACTAGCCTAAGACAGGGGTATGCTATTGGTTCTCAAATTTGGTCCAAAGGAGTCAAGGGTAGTTTTCACATATATTGTGTAACTTTGAAAAGAGTGTCTGATTCACTAATTTCTTTGTGTGGTGTCTTGGAAACTTGGGTTGAAGAATCCCTTAAACTGGGTTGCCAGTGCTATAAGGGAAAGCATAGTAAGGTTTGGAGTTTTGAGTAGATCATCTAATTTTGTTTTGAAATTTTGATTGATACTCATTGGTTTGGTAGATTGAATGGTTTCCACCCCCACTCTACATCAATCCATAGCTTGTTTGAAAGCACTCTTTTTAGGATTTTTGCCATGGAAAAAAGCCAATGAACTGTTTGATAAAAATCTTTGGTACACATGTATGAAAAATGTGGTAGCATAGACAAGGCAGTGAACTGTTTGAAAAAATGCCTCAAAGAAATGTGGTCTCATAGAATTCCATGACAAGCAAATGCAATTGACAGTTGCTCCTAGTTATTAGTTATGTAATGTGAAGTAATTGCATAACTGCTTAGGTTGACTTTGTAAAAACTATATTGTAATTGAATTTTTTTCATCTATCAGCATCTAGTTGTTAGTTATGCAATGTGAAGTAATTCTTTGAGTTTGAAAGATGTGCAATGCAATGTAATCAGCGATATTAATATAAACTACATAATATAACCACTCTTTTTTATGCTATTGTACATTGATATTTAACCATTGCTTACTTGATTAAATTTTCAAAGAGTTTAATCATGCACATGAGGAAGAAATTAAATTTTGATTGTCAACTTCTATATAAGGTGTCAATAATAATCAAGTGTATGTCCATATACAAAAATGGCATCAACGCCAACTCAAACAAAATTTTACAATATGTGGCATATGCCATCTCGGTATCTATTCAATATTTACATGCCAAAATATCTATCTCATCCTAAACTACTGGTGGATCATCAAAATGGAGCCTCTTTGAAGCACTCATTGGCTCTGAAGGCAGCTTCACAAGAAAATTCAAACCACAATTGAAATTAGTTATACTATATGATTTAAAATTGAATAATTAACATCAAATCGATATACATTGAATTATAATTAGACTCTAAAATTGAAATCTTGATTACCTAAAATATATGTCTCTTCAAAGGGTCAGGAGTCCTAGAATATGCCCCTCTAAAAGAACCAGCCAAAATAACTTTTGAAATGTCAATCTATGTATATGAACAAAAACATAAAATTGATCCAAGTTAGCATATGATTGTCGGTAATAGGAACACATTTACCAAACACAAAATA
>VDFB02138824.1:0-15446 GCA_007258455.2 Sequoia sempervirens
CCCCTTCCATAAGGGGTTTTCTTTGATTTTTGGGTGGGAAAGGATCATAAGGGTTCGTTCAAACCAGTAGGCTCGTATGAACCCCTAAAATCAAGTTTTTTGCCATGGGGTCATTTTTTGTGAGTTTTCCTTCCTCACTTGAATTGTAAACCACTATTGTGGCTTCACCCGACATCAAGGCAAGTATTACCTAGATTCTGATAAAGGTGTTGTTGAGTACATGGTTGAGAATTTTCACATTGAGTTACGGGGTGGTTGGAGGTTATCCTAGGAATGTATGTGATGCACGGTAGCGGGTAAATAAAGGACCAATCCTATCGATGGGGAATTTTCTAAAGAGAAGCGACCATGACTAGCTCACAAAATTCTGAGGGTGTGAGGGAAAATCCAAGTGGAATTAGAATATTGATCATGCTTGAGTGATGATGGAATGCCCTAATATTCCTTTTAATGCTATCATCACTTACCATTGGTGGTATAGAGAGTATGAAGCTATGGACTATTTGAATTATAATGAGACAATCATTTAAGATGAACGCGTGAATGTCAACTGGCCATATTTAAAGGAGGTTTCATATTGTTACTTGCAGGAATCTAATTTAATCTACTGTTTTGTATAGGAATAGAGGTCTTCAAGGGGAGATTACTACAGGGGGAAGATGCACATGAAGAGTCTTCCCGTAAAGGCTACCAACATAAGGACGTCTATCTAAATGATGATCAACTTTCCAAATGAACTGCCAGCTTGCAAGTGGCTACACGATCAAAGAAAGCCAACAACTAAGAGGACATGTGGTCATTCGTTAAGGTCTAAAACAAGGTGGAATTGTTTCTCCTTCCCAAGTGATCATGATCCATTAGGGGTTGTCTCCTCAAATCATTTGATTCATTCAATGACGATGCAAGGTTGTAAGCAAGGTTCTTTAGATTGATTGAAGAATATTATAAATCCATCAACGGAAGAAGGCAACCTTCAGATGGTTTCTGCTACAATGAAAAGGGAAATTTGCTAAATGACAAACTACTACAGCACTTGGACACTAGGGGACAAAACAGGGAAAAGGACAAATGATGTATTTTAAATTGTTGGATAATGGAGGGTAGGTGAAACCCTAATGTAAAACAAATATGAGCCACTCAATGTAATTCAATCCTAGCCATTCATTTGGGCTTTGGAAAACTATAAATAGGGGTCTCCCTTTCATTTGTAGATGGTTAGAGAGCTAGTGTAAAGGCATTCTACAGCAATAGAAAGCTACATTGCATGATTTATGGATGTTTCTCTTGTGTTTCTCCATTATGTATGCATGGTTCTACTTCCCTATTAGTTTAGTTGTTAGTTTCTTGAATGGAAGTGATGATGGTGTTTGTTGTTACTATATTTGATGAATTTTTAGCTCATGTTTTTTGTGGTTTGTTGATGATGAACCACTTTGTAAAGCTAGTCTGAGCTTCCTTAATTTATTGCTACAATTTAGTTCAATTGCATAATCATGATGTGTGTATGCAATCTAAAAATATGCAGTCCTTAGAAGATTGCATTGGTTTTGTGGAACTGTAGGTTCCTCTTGGCCAAGCAAAACCCAGTTTAGGGAGTTTGTCTACTGTAGCACCCTCCATGATCACTGTTCATTCGTAGTTTTAGGTCTAGAAACTTCCAATCTTCCCCACCCCTTTTCCTTTTTTTTAATAAGTAACCTAAGCTAAGGTTCATTGCACATTGTAAAGCCAAATCTGAAGTTGAATTATGAGTTCTAGACTATTGTTTCAGACCTACAACAACTGAGCAACAATTTATGCACCTTAAGAACTCCATTTGCAAATCCAACTTCCCACGCTTTGTAACTCATCTGTCAGTCCACTTTGTGATTCTAGCAAATCACATGAATCAACTGAGATATTCCAAGCACTGTCAAGACCTAACATTAGAGACCTTGGGATAGTGTTTTGCAATTTGATTGTGGAAGATTGTATTTCAAGAGAGGTGATGCACCTATGCATTACCTGTGTTGAGAAGTGCATAAAAAACACATCAACAACCTCCTTATACCATGATCTTCACAAAACATGTTAAACTCATTGGAGGTGAATTCTCCACCTTTTTCAAACCTTAAACATTTGATTTTCATGTTCACTTCATTCTCTACCATATCCTTGAACACCTTGAATCTATCTAGAGCTTGAGCTTTCTCCCTAAGAAAAGTAACCCATGTCATTCTAGAATAATTGTCAATTAGAAGCATAAAATACTTGTGACCATTAAGACTTTCTAGATTCTTGTGGGACCATAGAGGTCCTGTGGTCATTTCAGCCTTTAGTAGTTGATTGTTCTTTTCCTTTAAAGCTACATCTTGTTTTTCAATGACAACCCGGCCAAATAGTATTGGTAGGCTTTGCCAGTTTTAGGAGAAAATCCCTAATAGCTTCTCTTGAACTAATCTTGATTAAAGTTGGTAAAGAGTTTATATCCCATCCTCTAGTGCCATAGCTAACTTTTCATTACCTTGAGACACAAAACATTGACCATCAACACATGATTTGAAAAATAATTATTCATGGGGTTTAATAGGTTCAATAGGCTCGAGCCAAAAGAAATCCAATGAAAAGTTCCCACACGAAGACACAGGATTAAAGCCACTATGATGCATAGTAAATATCTCATTTCCATAGAACGATATTCATGGAGCGAAGCCATGGATAGCCTAACTTCACACAAAATTGATATGACGTCGGGATGATGGTGAATGAGACATTTAATATTTTCGGTCCAACCTTTAGAGAGAGATTTATCGAGCCAATCACAGGGCAAGAAAAACCATTATATGTTTTGATCCATGCTTTTAGTTTGTCATTTATATCTTGATAAATCTCATGCACAAATAGGAATTCTTTAGTGATCGCGTTCTATACACATACGAGATCAATTAATATCCCATTAGTAGGCTTGTCATTGATTCTTCCAACTATTTAAAGAGGACCATCAGGTGCATGTTTAAGTATGTCTTGTGAGAAAGCAATATCAAGCGGCATTTTGGTTTGGCCCTTACGAGGTTTAGCTCCAATAAATTTGACTGTTGTATGTATTTTATCATTTTCTTTATTTTTAAAGTTCTTGTTAAGGATGTAAGCGATGCTATGGAAAATTTATATTCCTTTTTCATTCTTAAGCAGCTTTCTTATGTTATCTAACATAGAAATCACATCAAGACTCACAAGATTTTGTAATTGTTTGATTTCTTCATCCATCAATCTTTTTTTTTTTTGTGGGATATGAGTAGCATGATGCACATGAGTTGTAGATATGAAATTAATTGGGAATGAGGTATGCAAGCTATGATCCATAGAGGGTTGATTATCAACACTATTAGTGAAAGAGTTAAAAACCCCAAGATCTACGGCGAATGGTGTAACACAAGATGACATGAGTCTCGAACTACGTCTCACAATAATATTGCTAATAGGACACCAACTTGTGAAGCTCATAAAAGTTTCACAAACTTAATGTACGCACCCAAAATGGAAAGGTGAAATGCAATGAAGTAATCTAGAATGTAAAATGCAATGCAAATGCAATTTTCATAATTCAAACAAGATAATATTTTGATTATGCTATGTAAAAACCTACAAATAATGTCTTTTAAATGCATTTTTTGAATTTTCCCAATGCACTAATTTTATCAAATGAAGCTAAATATGACCAAATTGAAGGAACAAAAATTATGTAAATAGAAACAGAGATCTTAGAACAACAAATAAAAATGTAGAAATGAATGTTTTAATGCCCAAAAAATTAGGAAATGACCCTGATGAGGGAGGCAAATGGGTCTTGGTTATGGTTTTTTAAAAATGTTTTAACAAATTTTTGAGTTGATTTTAGTGGTTTCCATATTTTGATTTGAAACAGTGAGTTGTAATTTTCTTTTTCTATGAAATTAATATTGAATACAAGTGCAAAATGTGATAAAATGACAACCTAGAAAACCTAATTTGATATGCAATTTTATTTTAATTTTCAAATACAAATCAATATGATGCAATGCTATGTAAATGATATGCAAAATGGCTAATTTTTTTTGTAGTTTTCAAATTTAAAGAATGCAAAAATGCAATCCTAAAACCTTTAAATGAAATAAAAATTTAAATGCAAACTAAACACCCTAAATGAGACTCGATTGAATGCAATGCAAATGAATGCTAAATCTAAATTTACGGTGAAAAAGGACTCCAAAATCAGAAAATGGAATGTTCAAACTCAGGTTCACCAAAATGAAATAGAGGAAAATAGGTTAGGGATGTGACCCCAAAAATGGATTGATAAGAAAGGAGGTATAATGGACCTATTTCTCTAATTTCATTCAAGGAAATGATATCCAAACAATGAAATGACTAACAACCAAAGGGTGAGTCAAATCAAGGTGTGAATCTATAAATTCCCTTTTATGCAAGGACGGGGGTGTAGGTTAAGTAGTACTTTGGGGAGAAAGATTAAAACTATCAAATAAACTCCAAAATGCAAGCTATAAAGTACACATGAAATATTGTACTCAAAACTACTAGAACCAGTAATCAAAAGGAATATTTGAGAAAGGGAAAATGGTGTGTACCAGTCACCAAAAGTTCCTTTTTGAAGCTCACTAAGGACTCATTCACCTTATGGCGAATGGGTCCTAACTAGGGCTCTATAAAAATGCTTTCTAGGTTCTCTGCTCTTGCATCTATACTCTCAGATTCACAAGTTTCACAGTCGGAGAGCTAGAAATAAATCTTGCAGAAGAGTTTCTATGAGATGAAAAATTTCCTTGCAACTTTCTTCAATTTTTCTCTTCAAAGGTTCTTCCACCTAAAACCTACAAACACAAACACAAACACAAGAGGAGAAAATTGTTGTTTTTGGTGATGGGGTATTCGCCTTGGTCAAACCCTATTTGAGTATTTAAACTTTGAAGTGAAATCAAATAACACAAGGAAATGATGAATGAACAATGCAATGTCACAACTCGGCAAACCCTTGATTAAACCTTGGAATGAAAATTTGCAACTAGCATGAAGTGGCCTCAATGGATGTGGATCTTGATCATGAAACTTGATTTTAAATGATTTCTTTGATATGGTTGAATGGATCTTGAACTCTACATTAGCATATTAGCTCAAACAACATGCATGATGCAAAAAGAATTTGACAAGATGATAAGATCTTGATTGCTGCAATAATCTTCAATAATTCTACTCTTGAATACCTTGAAAATGCTCTTGAATTAGAAACTATAATTAATTAGGCTTGGATTTGAATTAAAGGGGCCAATTAAGGGAAATTAAGCTCAATTAAATAATGAGGCCCTAGACACAATTAAGTCCATTTTAATAAATAAGGTCCTAAACTTAATGTGAATATGTAAAATGCATATTACAACACTAAATTGAGGCATAATTTAGTTTATTTTAATTAACTCTGAATTAATTGTGAAAAAGGGATACTTTTTCCTACACTACACTACAAGAATGATTTCATGGAATATAATGGCATTGAGACCTGAGAAAGCATGTCTCAAATTCCTACCATTACCTCTCGCTCAAAAATTTTACACAACCATAAAGATCATCACAAAGATTGCCATGTTCTTTAAAACCAATATGAGAGAGGAAAAGCTCAATGATGATGTCATGGTTATATTACAACCATTAACTTGAAAGGTATATGGTTTTTTAATAATATGAATCACAACAAAAAAATTATATAAGAGTAATATAGTTATATCTATAATTGTATAATAGCAACAATGATCACCACTGCATAACCATTGTGTGATTGTTAAACAAAGTAATATTAAAAATCTATGTTAATGTTGATAAGAACCTTAACCATAATTTTTCATGATGGCATTAGGGTCGAGCCAATTGGGCTCAAAATTTCCTTTTTTCATAGTCCTATTGATTCCACTAATTCTCTTGAAGCACCAAGTCAACACCCTGAAACTGATGACGTCTATTCTTCTTGTTTTAGCTTCTTTTGAGCCTATTTTGAATGCCTGAAGATGATTATAAGCATTAAAATGCAATTCATCAAGAATTTCTAGTGATGAGAAACATGCACCCTTGCATTCCTCATCATTCATAATATTTTTTAATGAGATGCACAATGATGGGAGTTCAACCTTGATTGGAAATATAGATTATCAAAAACTAATAAATATGGAGTGGTATTAGTTGAAGTACAGATACACATGAGGTTAGCCAAAAGGTTGAGGTTGAGGTGGGGGTTACATTCACAACTAGTTTCAATAACAAATTTTTTGAGGAATTTGAGTATAGTTTTATTGGTTGTCTTAGCTTGGCCATTACCTTGGGGTAATAGGGGGTAGAAAAACATTGTTGGATATGAAATTGTTCACAAAGATGATGAAAATATTGGTTCTTGAAGGATCCAACATTATCAAATATGATGGTGGATGGAATACAATTACGACAAATGATACTGTATAGGATGAGCATAGAAATTTGAGTGCCAGTTATGAGAATGAGTGGGATAGCTTCCATCCACTTGGTGAAGTATTCAGTAGTGATAATAATGAACTTGTGTGCATTAGAGGTAGGGGGATGTATCTTTTCAATGAGATCAAGGCCCCGTTGAGAAAAGTACCAAGGTGGAGTGATATATTGTAATGCTTGTGACAGAACATGTATTAAGTCTCCATGTTGTTTGCAGGGGAGATGCTTCTTGATGTACTCATAGGCATCATGTTCCATTATGGGCAAATAGTATAATGTTCTTAGAAGTTTCTTTGCAAGGACCATACCACATGTGTGGACACAACAAATACCATCATAAACTTCTTGTAACAAATGATTAGCTTCTGCCATGCTTGGACTCTTGTAGTTTAATAGATTTGTCACTGTAGTTTTCCTTGATAAATTACCCTAAATCACCTATTGAACAATAATAAATGAACAAACAATTGGAGAGATCAGTATTCAGTTAGCTATATTTCTCTAAATTTTAGAGGTATAGCTCCCTCATGATGAAAATTAGGTTTTTAATGGATATGATTTTTTAACCAAAAAGGAAAAAGGAAAGTAAACTAAAAAAATAAGAAATATAAATACATAGAATAGAGGACAAACACAGATTTGTTTCCATAGATCAATAGAAAAATATGCAAATTAAAGGAGGTAATTATAGTTCATCATGCAATAAAATATTAAAAAAAAAACATAAATTCAGCAGCCAAATAATTTACAACACAAAGAAAAATACAACTAGTTAGTAGAGAAATCATATGCTCTTCATTTATTTCTTCAACCCAAGAGCTCACTGACTCTTTTTGTCCAAATGGAAAAACTCAATAGTTTCCTTCAAAAATATCCATCACTCAGCTAAAAGGATCCTCTCCTTCTTTCCTTAAACTTCTTACAATAAGTAGAAAATAAAAGAACTTTCAGTTTTGGTAACCGACTCTTTTTCTCTTTAGAAGTTCTAAAGTTTATAAAATAGAAAACAAATAACTCTAGGGGTCCTCTTTCTACTCAATTTTGTTAGGATAACCCATTTATAAATCAATTATATTTCCCCTAAAAAATTCCAAATAAATGATTCTCATAGCTTCTTTAGCTTTTGTAGTTTATTCAAGGAGAAAGTGTTTCCTGATGCATTGAGGGATCAATATTTTGTATATTTTCAATAGATTCCTGCCAAACACCTTTAGCAACAACTATAATGATATGCCCATTTCTCTTGGGTGTGTTTCAAGGAATTTATAAAGGCCATCTTTCCCTTTTGGATACTCTTTGCCTCTATATGCATTATACTTAATAGTGCTTTAGACCTCCTCAACAATTGTGTTGAAACCAAATGATTCGTCAATGACTGCAATATCATTGTCAATAGTTTTAAGGTATCCATACAACTGCAACTTTCAAGCCATGTTTTTGAACTTCCTCATAAATAACAGCCACTCCTCCTTGAGTTCCAATTTTTTGATTGGAGGAACTCCTCCTCAAGGACTCCCATAACCGTCTTCCATCATGACATCTTATTTCTCTATCCCCTAAATCTCTATCTAGCATGGTAAACAAACCTTCAGCTGATTCTTACCTAAGAGTTCTATCTTGCATATGCCCACCAATATAGTTCTTATGATACTCACATTCCTCTCATTAATCTGCTTTCCCTTTTCTGCGCTGAACTATGTCATCATTTCATTCCATAGTGGAACATTTAGAAAATGTGTCTCTCCAATCTAAACTATTTTCCTACATTAGGTGTGTAGCTATCCCGTATTGTGAATGACCCATATTAAGCCCTTGATTTACTTCAACACCAGTGTGTTGTTATCTTAGGCATAATTTGCTATACTAGAGATGAAGGAATCTCATAGGGAGGCATAAGTTGTATGCATACGTTGAAGTTCTGCAGAGAAGGGTGGAAGAACCGAGAAACAAATTCCTTCCAGATCTCAGATAATGCCTTCAAAAACTCGGGCTTCTGCAATTCTTATTTTGAAGAAAACTATGGTGTCATTAATTCCAAATTACACAATTATAACGATGTTCTGTAAAATGCAAGTAGGAGATAGTGGCGACTAAGGCTCAATGGCATTTCTATTTTATCAAAACCTATCTATTGTACTTATGAATTGTGATGGTTGTTAGCTCCTGGAAAGATTTTCAAAACCTTGTTGAGGGTCACTGTAGGTTTTTGAACCTCATCAAATGGTTTTAGGAAAATTCACTGTCAACAATTCACCGTCAGAAAATTCACCGTTCAACAATTCATCACCAGCAATTCAACGCTGTTGATAATTCATCGCATATACAATTAGAAATTTTGATTTATGATAATAAAAATGAAAACATTTTTCAATATATTTTATTTTATTCTATTAACCCAATTATACAACAATATCAGTCATTTCTATTATTAATGACGTGGAAATTATTCTCTTGCAAAAAAATTCTCAAGATTTTGAAAAAATATATTAAAAAATATTAATGCAATGAATTATCCACGATGATGAATTGCTGACGGTAAACTTTCCACGAAAAAATTTATCATGACGATGAATTTTCTGACAATAAATTGTTCACGGTAAATTTGTTGAAGCCTCATCAAATACTTGATACGCATTCATAGGCAAAAATAACTGCATCATCCAGTGCGCATCGAATTTCAATCCTTCTTTGACGAATGTTTAAGTGCTATTTGTCGAGTCTCGTTCTTCATTGTGCAGATGTCGCTAAAGTCTGTGGGACTCTTCTTATGATTTTTTCTTGCATCTATTTAAATTTTGTGATGGTATTTTCGACAAATCCATTTTGTGTATAATATGCAATCATTGCATTCCTTTTGCCCCTATTCCATTGAGGCGTTTAGTGAAATAAGTTTATCTGATTTGTTTATGCTTCCACATTTGGCACACATGTTTATTGGGATTGTTGCAACTACAACATCTGAGTAAAACCATATTTCATTTATGTTTTGATAGAAACTCATATGCTATTCAAAGCTCCCTTATTGGGATAGAACAGGGAAGACATTGCAAAGGTTGCAAAATCCTACCACTCGTATTTTCTTGAAAGTTTTTAAAACCTTTTCCACAGATCCATTTTGTCCAATCTTGTAATCGTGGCATTTTTTTCCAAATAGTTTGCATTTGGCATCATCAAATTTCATAATAATGGGGTTCCATGAAACTACATTCTTTTCAAGAATTTGCTTGAATAATATACATGCATATCCCTTGATGATTGTGTTCCAGCAGATATTGCTACAGTCAGAGCAAATTCTACTCTTCGGTACCTCCCTCTACTCTTGCAACGTCGTTATCATCGCATTTCATAATGTATTTTATGAACCCTATATTCACAAATTTCCCAAGCTTTTAACACCATTAGTTCATAATTGTCCATACATGACACAATTATCACATCGCCATAGAAATCTGCTTCCTCCTTTAATTATATGTTGACATGATATGTGAAAGAGGTGCTCAAAATGCACAAACAGAAAAATATTCAAAAACCCATAATTCACACCAAATGCTACGACATTCATTGATTAATTGATTGAATGTCCAAACATTACAAGATGCCTCAATATAAAGAGGACTTTTTAGAAATAGGAAACTTTTAGAAAGCAATTACACCTGCGGTTACAAAATTGATGCAGTACAGAACATGCAAACTGCAAACAGAGCATGCAAAAATAAATGGTAGCAGAATTAGCCAAAGTAACGGACAAACAAATAAAGAAAAATTATTAGATTCCTCAACACACCCCCCTAATTTCTACCACTAATTGAATCAACATTTACAATGCCCAAAATTTGTCTCAAATATTCAAAAGTCTCCTTTGGTAAAGCCTTGGTAAAAATATCTGCTAATTGATCTTCAGATCTACAAAATTCCAAATTGATCTCTCCATTATTCACCAACTCTCTGATAAAATAATATCTTGTATCAATATGCTTGCTCCTCTTGTGGAAAACGTGATTTTTTGACAATGCTATTGTTGATTTGTTGTCACAAAGTATTGTTGTTGACTCCTCCTGTGGTTGAAATAAATCTATTAATACTGTCCTCATCCAAACAGCTTGACATGTTGTTGTAGCTACAACATACTTTGTTTCAGCTGATGAAAGTGTCACTATAGGTTGCTACTTTGATGCCCATGAGATTACACCTATTCCACAATGAAAGACATAACCAAAGGTACTTTTCCTATCATCAATACTACCTCAAAAATTACTGTCAATAAAACCAATCAAACCAAAATCATTAGTTGTGGAATATAAAATTCCATATCCAATTGCTCCTGCAACATATTTCAATATCCTCTTTCCAACTTGCCAATGTGATTGTTTTGGTGACTCCATGAATCTTGAGATTAGAGAAACTTCGGACAATAAATCTGGTCTTGTAGCTGTAAGATACATCAAATTTCCAACTAATTTTTTAAATATTGTAGAATCAACATTAGGCCCTTTGTCTTCCTTGTTGATGTTAGTATCTGTTGCAACTGGTTGTAGAGCTGAATTACAATTCATCATTTTAAACCTCCTTAACACATCCTTTGTATATTTAGACTAACAAATAAAAATTCCCTTATCTGATTGAATTACTTCAATGCCCAAAAAGTAAGTTTCATCAATCTTAAATCTGTCATCTCAAATTCTTTCTTCATTGTTGTTTTAAATATGTCTACAGATAAATTTTTAGTGAAAATTAAATCATCAACATATAAACACACAATCAAAACTTGACCTTCTTTGTTGATCTTTTTGTACAATGTGGGCTCGTTGTTGCTTTCGATGAAACCATTGTTTATCATATATGAATCAATTTTGCTATACCATGCTCTTAGTGCTTGTTTGAGCCCACAAAAGATCCTTCTTCAATTTATAAACCTTGTCTTCATGTCCATGCACTTCATAACCTAGTGGTTGTTTCACATATATGTCTTCTTTTAAAAAACCATTAAATAAAGTTGATTTGACATCCATTTGATAAATTTTCCATTTATTTTGTGCAGCTAATTGTAAAATCATTCTAATAGTATCAATTCTAGCAACTAGAGCAAATGTTTCATTATAATCAATTCCTTGTTGTTGTGCATAACCTTTTACTACCAACCTTGCCTTAAGTTTTTCAATTTTACCTTTTGCATTAAATTTGGTTTTATAAATCCATTTAACTCCTATGCAATCTTTACCTTTAGGCAAATCAACTAGCTCCCATGTTTTATTTCGCTCAATAGACTGCATTTCATCATTCATAGCTTTGATCCAATGGTCCCCCTTAACTATTTCTTCAAAACATACAGGATCATAAGTGAATAAAGCAAAATTTGAATGTAAATCTAAGTTTCCTTCTCTTTCTCCACCTTGCTCATAAATCTCTGTCAAGCTTCTTGTTTTTGTTCTTTTACATTAATCTCTTAGTCCCAGGCCAAAGTAGGATCACTATGTGTATTGGAAGAAGAGCTTTCAACTTGTTCAACATTCCTTGGAGTTCTTGTAGGGGTACTTGGTGCTAATGCTTGTGTATGTGGCTAATTTCCTTAATCTTGAGAATCTTCATCATTCAAAGGTATTGATGCTCCAATTGTGACTGTTTTATCAACACTTCCATCCCATGCTTCCTCTTCTCTAAATTCTACATCTTTGTGAACAAGCACTTTCTTTGTAATGGATTTAAACAACTTATAAGCTTTTGATTCCTCACTATATCTAATAAAAACACATTTCTCACTTCTATCATCAAGTTTCCTTCTTATTTTTAATGGCACAAGAGAATATGCAATACAACCAAAAATTCTAAAATGATGTACACTATGTTTCTTACCACTCTAAGCTTCTTGTGGAATTTTATCCTTGACACTTTTTGTTGGACTTTTGTTTAAAATATACACTACAGTTACTACCGCTTCAGCCCAATATTCATTTAGAAAATGTTTGGCTTTCAACATGCTTCTAGCCATCTCCATGATTGTTCTATTCTTTCTTTCTACTACACCGTTTTGTTGTGGTGTGTACCTTGCAGTAAGTTGCCTTTTGATTCCACAATGTCTGCAAAAATCTAAAAATTCATTAGAAACATATCCACCTCCTCTATCTGATCTCAATACCTTGATATAATGGCCACTTTGCTTTTCCACCATAGCTTTGAATTCTTTGAATTTTCCAAAGGCTTCAGCCTTCTACCTGAGAAAATATATCCAAGTCTTCCTACTGAAATCATCAATGAAAGTTAGAAAATAGATACTACCTCTAAGTGATGGAGTTTGCATTGGTCCACACAAATCACTATGAACAAGCTCCAATAATTGCCTTGCTCTATACAAGATTCCACTTGGAAAACTCTCTCTATGTTGTTTTGCTAAAATGCAACTCTCACATGAACTAGTTGGTTGCTCTATTGATGGAAAACCTTTCACCATATTCTTCTTTTGTAACAAACTCAAACATCCAAAATATAAATTTCCATACCTCAAATTCCATAACCATGATTGGTCTAGATGCACACACTCTTGAAATTTTCTTCCTCATCTTCTTGGATGCACTGAATACGAAGGGGAACATTCGATTCCTTGTCATATCTACTCTTTCTATTAACTTGTCACTTGGAGATCTATCCAATATAGTGCAAATATTGTCCTTAAAAGATACCCTATAACCTTTTTGTATTAATTGTCCAACAGTCATAAGATTATGTTTTAATCTAGGCATAAAATAAACATCAGAAATAAATCTACTTTCACCATTCTTTGTCAAAACTTTTATTACCCCTTTTCCTTTTATAGCTAGTTTAGTATCATTCCCCAATTTCACTTCGGATTTAACAGAATTATGAAGACTAACAAACAGTTCCTTATCCCCTATCATATGATTGTTGCATCCAGTATCTAGAAACCAAATATCCTTAGCACTTTCTTGAGCAACATGGCAAGTGATACTAAATAGTCTGAAGACTAAAGACCATCAAAAATGGGTGGGCGATGATGTCATCCATGAAAAAGACTGAAGACCGTCAGGAATGGGTGGTTGATGATGTCGTCCATCTTCTATCTAAGAATTGGGAAGATACTAGATAGTCTGTTGCTGGTCCGTTGTTCATCTATGTGTTGTTGTTTCGTTGTGTGTGTTTTTTGGCTTTCTATTTTTTGATGCTTTTATGGACTTGAACTTTATTGGCCCTTGTGGCTCTATGTGAAGGTACTATTGATGGTGTTTTCTCGCATTGTAAACAACTCGTACGTAAAATAATATTCTATCTCTCTTGAAAGATAATCTTCAACAATAAGTTGTTGAAAATCACCCCAAGGTCTCTCGGGTGTCAGGTCATGACAATGCATAAACAACTCAGATAATATGTGAAAATGTTGGTAATCACAATCGGACCTTACTACAAGCAACTATATCTTTCCAATTTATCAAATCTTGCAATATGATGATCTTAAATCCTAAGTCTAACCAAATGATAAAGAAACAACAAAAGGTAAGGGTGCAAAGATATAATGAAATCTAAACTATAAACTATTTCTAGGATGAACAATGCAAGTGATAAATTCCTGGAATGGACCAATCTCAAATAACCAATTCCTGCTTAACCCACGATGGGATATCACAAGAAAGGTGCAATCTTCTAAGGCATACAGATTTTCAAATCATAGACATTCATCCACAATTGAACTAAGCACAAATAGATGTATGGTCCAGGTTGACTTCACCAATCTACTACAATCAGATAGTTACTGGGAGTATAGACCAGAGATTGCTACAAACATTCCAAGCACAAAACCATGAACATTATTCACCGAACTAATCTAATTCCAGATCTAACATCAAATCTTATATCTTCAAGAAATTTAAAAGATGGAACAACAGGAACCATGCAAGATAAACTAACACAAAAGAATTCACCAGAGAAACCACAATTCCTTCAATTGTATTAGATCACCAAAATGTAGCAACAATTCCACTGTTTTGTTACAATATTTTCTTTAAGAACCAACTATTATCTCTACTACGGAATGCTCTAGCTTTTTTCTAATCTAGCTTGTCTCTTTTATCTTTCTAGCTAACTGCTTACAATGATGCAAGAATTCCCTTTATACAGAATCCTCAAAACATGTCGGCCCAGCCAAACATTTACAAAATAAAATAGCCAAAACAAGTTGGCCTCAGGAATTTCAAAATAAGGCACACATTAAATGCCGATACATCATCAAGGTCGGCCCAAACACATTCCTCAATGCAGCCTGGATCAACACATGCCCTATAATAATAGGGAAGCACAAATCTCAATATTGGCATTAACTACCACCTCCCTTATCCTTGTTCTGATCCAACGATTCATGAACCTTCAAATATACCCTATCCAACTTGGCAACAGGTGGCAAAGGTAGAACTTTGAGCCGACATTCAATTGAGCCAATTTCTTCCTTTGACTGCTTAACAATTTTATCCCACTCACCCCTATGCGCTTGGTACTTGTCCATCGCAGCCAAGTAAGTTGCTGCATCATCTAGTTGATGCCCTATTACAACATTTTCAGAATCAGGAGCATAGACATCATGCCACCATTCCCTCAATTGTTCTAAGCTCAGGTACTTAGGAGCAATCTTCCTCCTGCCAGTCATTATTGCAAAAAATGTAATACATCCATCATAAACACCAGTCAGATCACCATCCATCTGTTTCTTTCACGTATGGATCTTCCTAATGGCTTTCTGTAGAATTTGCAAAGCCTCGAACCATTCCCAAGGCTCATTAACTCTAGAAGAGGAAAGGGTTCCATCTACAACCAACTGATCCTTACCATGCTCCATGATCACTTTAACTTTCTGCAATAAAAGGTCAATATCCTGCTTATCTTGAGATAAGACATGCTCCAATAAATCTTTAGCTCTTACTGCATCCTTTCCAATGGAAAGGATTCCCTTTATTGCATCA
>VDFB02138826.1:0-10247 GCA_007258455.2 Sequoia sempervirens
CATGTTAATTAAGGGGATGTATAAAAGGGTCATAATAGAACAATAATGTATGCATGATATTTAGTGATTATAGAATTAGACATAAAGTTTCAAAGTAGGAAAACATGCACATTTAAAAAAAAAAATATATAGAATATATATTTGATACATAGAAGTACACAGAGTATGTTTAGTTTTGTAAGTATGTACATATATGTCATCTCAAAACAATGTTTACAAAATTTAGATATGCCATCTCAAGAAAATCTCAAACTCGTGCCTAGAATGTGGTAGGTCTTCACACCACCTGATATATAAAAGGTACAAGCAATATCAATGAAATCATCAAAACATACATATTTTAATTTATATAAAACTATCTATATGTACATAACTCAAGTACCTGCATTTAAAAGTATTTGAGGTTGAATGCATGCATCCTCTCCTTTTTGTTTTAAAGTATGAGATCAATGCAATGATGGCTTTAGGATACAAAAAATGACAACAAATCAATTTTAACTATTTATGTCAAGCAATATCAATATGTAATAAAAACATGTATTTAAATATAGTTTAACTAATAATTACCTGTTTTTACCAAGTATTCCATGTTGTCTACGTTGAATTTGCATAGACTAGATCCTTTTTGTGATTATGCCTTAAGGATATATAAAAGAACAATTTAAATCAATTTCAACTAATAACACACTTGACCAATGTCGAAACATGTATTTAATGTATTTAAAAGGACAAAATAAAACCAAAACTATATTTACCTGTATTTACTTAGTCCATTGTACCATCTGCATCCTCTCTTTTTTGCAATGCATCTATGATTGCCTCATGCTCTTCCATAGAAATTGACCATAGTAATTTTTTTGAAGGTCTTCCACGATAGCGCTCTAGTTTTATATTTGTTGCCACCACCAAATATGAATAATGCATAATCTTTTTATGTGTTTCATAGTCTTCAAATGCAGGTAGACCATTCTTTCTTCTCAAGTATTTTCGTAGCCAAGTGCCAACAACCACCACCGATCCTATTGGAAAACATGTTCAAAAACCACCATCAAATAACTTCTCAAGAGTTGGGGATCAAAGACTTGTTCTAAAAATTGCTTAAAGGATCTAAAACTTGTTATCAAATTTGTAAGGAGATGTCTTAGGGATACTTCATTTTTGTTGGATAATGAAAGCCATCATCATCTTCTCGAGGTGTTAACAACTTATGTTTAGTTTCCACACAATGAGCCAACCAATATTATGTTTGCTCTTCATTCCCCTCAGGTGCAATAACTGCATACACATGTCCTACCAACAAAATTCGATTTAATAACTTGTGCATATCCATATAACTAATTTAGTATTAAAAAATAACTTAATAAAGCAAAATAAAATGAAATAAATGAAATTAAAATTACCTTCTTGTACAAGGTCTGAAACACGATCATAATCTTCAGATGCAAACAATTGATCATTTTCTTCAATAGTTATTTCATATTGATTATGTGCTTCTACAGGTGTCAACGATCTTTGCTGCCATTGTTCAACCCATTCTGTATTTTCACAAGCTTCCCAATTTCTTGAGATACAAAAATGGCAAAAACATGCAAGCTCCCTTGTCCAAATAGTCCATGTGCTTGTTGTCGCACTCCTAAATGAATGCCATTTAGTAGATCCACTAATTGTCTCACAATCACTCTAGATACAATGTTTTCTTCTTCCACCAACCAAAAGATCAATAGGCTGTAGAGTAATCACTCGAACCAGGTGCAGATAATCTTCTATTACACCAATCCACAATCTCATGTGCATTTTTTAATTTTACTGAATCCTCGAATTTTAATTGTTCTCTAGCAAGAATTCTTTTGACACATGCACCAGCTCCATCATGTTCTCCTTTACCATGCCCAGCTTCAAAAAACTCCATATATGTTGGACATTAAGTTCCTTGTGAACCCTACTTAACCAATAGAACATTATAGCATTTTTGAACTACCCCATACAATTATCTGACCATATGAGGTGTTCTTTCATATGGATTCCTTTTTCTCTTAAATTTCTATTAAATATACTAAAACAATATTGAACAAACTCGATGAATGTAACGATTGTCACTCAAATAAAATGATACTCCCTCAAAACTTTTCTATCATCCCTCGATTATCATACGCGTAATATATAAACAATATGGACAAACATAGCTACTTACCTTTGAATTATAATATTGAGATTGAATTTCACTGTGCGGAGGCGAGTATAATTCTCCATAAAATCAACCGAAAGTATAGCACCAATTGGAAGTAATGTTTCTACATGCGCAAAATTGGCCATCAAGCCATCGAGCATGTTCATAGTGCATAACATATTTTTGGTACAATTTTATTATTAAATTCACTCATAAATGCATGCACACTAACTTTTTCTGTAACTAAATCACAACGCTTTCCTATTTTTCCATCTTTTAAAGAATATTGAACATTCCTAAATCTTTTGACGTCTACTAATTGTTGTCCAAAATCATGATCAACACTTTTATGCAAACAATTTCTTAAAAATGAAATATTTCCGCAGTTAATGCATTGTCCAGAAATACAAGAACTTAAATAAAATAATCTATCATTAGATTTTTCACAAAACAAACCTGAAATAAACTCTCTTATTGATTCAGGTGGCATATCAATACCACATTCTTGTATAATCATGTTAGAATGCAAGGTACAACATATATATATCGAAAAACATCATAAAAATAACGAAATTGAACATGTATTTTACAACAACAAGATATTAGATTTGCTTATTAATTACACATACCGAGTTTTACATTTTTCAAAAGAACCTTTGACTTCTATTTTAATATTACGGGTAACACTCATCGCTACAATTTTCTATAAAATTCAGTTTGTGTGTTGTATCTAATAGGTGTTAACGGGTGAGGGATCGCGGACTTTGGACCCCACCCTTAATTTTAAAACATCTCTAGCATTAGATGGAAACCCTAGTATTATCATGCCAAAATTTTTTTTGATCGAGATTTAATTTCAACACTCAATTTTATATCAGACCTTGGTAGTGGATCCCGCTGAAACTCCAACATTGATTGATAGGATCATTTCTATACTTTCTCTTCTTTTTGCTGCTCTTGGCTAATGTTTTAGGATGCATTTTAAAACACCGCACTAATATTGCTTACCATTCTTTTTATTCAAAGTTGTTTTGTGTATTTATAGCAGTAGTTATAGCTCTTCTTGCTCGTTTTATCTTTAGATCATTTATTTTTTTCCAATAGGTGAATGGCACTAGCAATAGTAGACATAACATGTTTTAATGATTGATCTTTTCTTTTTGGTTTAACATAAAGCCTAACCTTTTCATTAATTTCCTCATTTTTTGCATTCTCATCAATTGCATCATTAGTTGACATTGAAATGCAATATTTCTACGATAAAAGAATTCGGTGTATATTCTATTCGCATGTGTTCTTATTTACCTCCAAGAGGGTGATCCCGGAAGATTATCTAAAAACACCACTTCCAATTTTTAAAAATATTTTCATTAAATTCTTATCACATTCTAAATTTTTCATCTTCATTTCATCAACAAAACAGTTTTTTCATTTTCGTTTTTTCATTTTTTTCATCAACAAAAGCGGTTTTCATTTTCATTTCATCTTTAGTTTCATTAACAAAAGCGGTTCTCATTTTTCATTTTTTCATCAACAAAGCGGTTTTAGGCTTTTCATTTTCATTTCATGGGTTTGTTTTCATTTTCAAAGAAAATGATCATTTTGATTCATTTGCAACAAAAGATTTTTCTTTTTTTTTTTCAACAAATTCTATAAAAGTTTCATTTCTTTGAATATAGTCAATGTCAACATCATTATATCCAGCTTCTTGTAAATCTTCTACAAACAAATTTACCATGTCACTAACATGTGGATTTGAAGATGTACCTAGATTTGTGTATATTGAAACATTCTCCATAGCATTCAAAGAGGGATTTGAAGACATAGTAGGACTTGTTTGTATAATCATATTCTTCTCAAATTGACTCCTTGCAAAATTGGCTTGTGTACAACTATGGTATCTTCAATGTTTTCATCTTACAATAGTTGTTGAATTGGTTGCTCCACCATCATTCATTGATTTTATTCTCATTCTTCTTTCTCTTTGTCTTTGTCTCTCTTTTTCTTTGTTGCTTCAACTGTGAGAGTCAATGTCTTTCTTCTCTTATTCTGAGAAATTTATCTCCCATAATTATAAAATTCTCAAGCACAGATGAATGTTAATAGTGAAATACTTCAAAATATTGAATCCAAATTGGAAGTTGAATACCTATTGCGCCAAAATTCTTCTTCTTGTGTTCCTCAAAACAAATAGAAAACTACCACAATTCCACTTTAAAAATTGTTCTCTTTATACTTCCTTTGAAAAATTCAATCCATATTGCAAATTTCACTTCAAAAATGGTGTAGACGATGCTCCCTTTGATAAAATTAACAAAAAATCAAGTTGACCACCTGTAAATACAATAACATATGAAAAATAATTGATTTTCAGTGCTCTCGGCCGTACATGTCAAGTTGCAAAGTTGCAGAGTTGATAGTAATTGTCAACAGTGTTTTTAAATAATATAAAACAGGATCCCGTCTATAAAACGCGATCCCGTTTATAATAAAACGGGATCCCGATTACTAAACGGGATCCCGTTTACTAATAAACGGGATCCCGCTCCATAATCGGGATCCCGTTTATTAGAATTCACTCCGGGAGCCGTTGCAAGGGTAACGGGATCCCGTGTTATAAACGGGATCCCGTTACTTTTTCAACGGTCGAAAACAAAACGGGATCCCGATTATAACACGGGATCCCGTTTATTACTAAACGGGATCCCGTGTTATAATCGGGATCCCGTTTTTTGAAATTTGAATTTGGTTTTGCATCGTGGGCTGGTTTTTGCCAAGGTTTTAAGTTCGGGAATAGCTTTGGAAGTCCGAACCTAAGCCTTCAACCTAGTTTGACTTGCAAATTGAAAGCCCTAACAATGTCAAAGCAAAATATCGACTTTGGACATATGGCTGACGACCTTTTTTTGAAAATTTTTTGACAAAATGAAAACCCATTTTAGATCAAACAATGCAGATTCTAAATATATAATTTGTTTTGCAATTGAATTATTTTTGTATTTTTCAATTAATTTTCTAATAAAATTGGTCCATAAACTTTAAATATGAGTTTTTTACTATTTGAATAACTTTTTGATCAAGCAACATTTTTGACAAATGGATTGCGAGAGCAAACTTCAGACAATTCTTTTCAATTTGAAAAATAAATAAGAAATAGTAAGTTGGGTCATCTTATGCATAGGCGCGATTTTCAAAACAACAAATCTGCCCTAATAAAAAATTAACAAAAAAAAATATTCAATAAAAATTACAAAAAATATCAGAGCAAGGTTGATTAGGTCATAGAAACTTTTTTAAAGGTTTAGAAAAATCACGATAATTTAAGTCAAAATGTGGATGTGATACCGTGCATGGTATGGTACAAAATGACTTTTAAACGAAGTGGTTTTGAAATGCCTATTGAAACTCAATTTGTACAATCTGGGTATTATAAATCATTACATATTTGGAACTGACCGAGCACTACATTTTATGATTAGTGAATTTTTTAAAGATTTCATCTCTAAGTGCTTCAAATTTTAAGGTCAAATGTGTCAAATACTGAAAATCAGGGAAAACACTTCCACTTTTTGGCCAAAAAGTGGACTCAACTTCTTGCACACACCCTTTGAAGCTTTGGTTGAAAAGAGCCGTATTAAAGCTAAAGGGAGATTATCTGAACTGATCGTGGAAAAAAAGAAGCACATTAAGGAAATATCAGACATTTATAAGTATTGTCTTTGGTGGCCTGCTATAGTTGATAATTTTAGAAGTAAAATTGAAGCAATTGAATCTAAAGTGAATAGCATTGGAAAGAGTTTTGACATCTTTGAAGATAAAGAAGAAAATCAGAGATTGAGGGTTGGTGAACTGCAAGCTGAACTGGTGGTTGTACAAAGACAGAGAGATGATGTAGTAAAAACATTCTGGTTTCTTAAGGAGATTTTTGAGGTCCAGTTAGAACATCTTTCCAGAATACTTACTGACGCAAAAGATGTCGAAAGATAGAGTTCATACTGGTCACCGTCTTTTACCTTGTTGGGATTATTGGAAATAATTTGCACAAGGATGGATTCAACCACATTTAACTAGAAGAAATTGCATCCAGTTCTTGAGGAAAGGTACAAGAAAGTATTTCAGGTGAAGAGTGTCATTTTTACTTGAACCTATGTGTTCATTTATGGTGTTTTTGCAATGGAGAAGAAGAAAAGGAAGAAAGAGAAGATTAATTGAATTGGTGTTTGATGTTTTTGGATGGCTGGAAGTTTTTGAAGAATTGGATCTTTTTACTTTTGATGTCACCGTGTTTAAACCTTTTGTTTACATCCTTTTTGGCTGTCCTTTTCCATTGATGTCAAAGGGGGAGAGAGTTAGAGCAGAAGAATATGGGGTGAGATTTGTTTTGGAGAGTTTTTAGAATGTTGGGAGAGTTTGAAGAAGTTTTTTTAACATGTTGCCATCAATGACAAAGGGGGATATTGTTAGAAAAATGAAGAATATTGACTATATCTATAGCTTTGTGTTGCCATTGATGTCACCATAATGTGATTACAAGTTTAAGGCTATTCCTGATCTGGTATTTTGGTCCGGTATCTAAACCGGTATTCAAGTTACCTCCTCCGGTATTCTAGTCTACACTCCTCTGTAGTTGACAATTATTGCTTATAGTTTTGAGAATTTTCTTATGGTTGTTGAAGGCATACATGATTAGAATATTATGTGCTCTGATGCTCATACAACATTGTGGCAACCAACAAAATGTTTATTTCTTTTTGCATTGAAGTCTATCCCTGACCGACTTCTTGGGGTAATTATAATGTCATGAATTAATTTTGCTACACAAATATATATGCGACCTATTGTAGGTCTATGTCGACATATTGTAGTGTACTGGAAGTTTGAATTATTCTCTTGGAAATATTTTGTGAATGCTTGGAGCCAAAAACTGGTATTTTTGGTAAATATGAAGTGCATCCAATTAGGCTGACCTAATTGATGCTTGCAGATAAGATCGAGTATATATATGTGAATGTTGAATAGGTTTTGGTGTGACGAAGAATAATGAGCGAGTAAGAAGTGTGATTGATAAAGTAGTAGAAAGTGGGAAAGTGAGCGAATATAATGAAGTGTGTCAAGTCAGTGTATTGAGCATCACCGAAACTGTACCAACACTTGTTAGGTGCATTATTATCAGTTCATTTTGGCTGTAAATCCCATTTTGTTCCATAAATATTTTGTAGGAAATGAGCCTCCCTGTAAGCAGTGAGATTTTGTATTTGGACAGTGAGTCCTTTCTGGGTAGTGAGTCCTAGGCAGTGAGCCTTACCTTTTTCAGTTCTAGAACTACTTTATATTGTGAGTTAATCCTCACCGTGGTTTTTCTCTCCTTGTGTTTTCCATGTAAAATCTGGTGTTCAGTGTGCTATTTTACTTTCCATTTTCTGTATCTCATGCTTATGCTTAATAATAGAACAATGTGATTGTGGAATTGATATGTGTTGAAGTTTTAAAGTTGGAATTTTGTGACAACTGATTCATCCCCCCCTCAGTTGTCTTGCATCTTTTAACAAAACAACCTACAAATATTTGAAGAGAATTATATTTATTTTGATTCTTTGAGTGGTAGAACTACCTAAAATAGTCTTGGTTTCTATTCTCTTGTAATCTTTCTCATTCTTATTAAAATTGAAGAAAATTTTATGGCCAAAAGTATCTACAAGGTTTAAAAATTGATCCAATCCTTATATACTATGGAATGGTAATGGGTTTTGGATTGGGTTCTCTATCAACCATCAATCATTATGAATGTCTTCCATCATTATTTTTTAGAACAAGTCATTGATTAATTTTTTTTCAATGCACTATATTAAAAAAATTAGGAGATGAATTAAAAGACATCAAAGATTTGTATTCCAAGGTCAACTCTACTTGGATCTACTTCCCAAAGTCTAGATCTATGTTCAACTTGAACATTGGATAACTAGGGGGTGATCACACATAAATAGATAGCAATGCAAAAAGATCATATAATGCATAAAGAGAATCCAATACATAAACCATTTTTACACTCTAGAAAACCTATAATATGATAATTTGTTACACCTCTTGTAATTTAAATGTACAAAGTACGTATTTATACAAGAAAGTCCCCAAATAAGATGCAAGTATATACTAACAAGCTTCTAATGAATATGACACATTGCATATGTGGAAAGGATGATGATAGATACTAAACCCATATGACACCAATTGAATTATACTCTCAACCCTATACACTAAACTATAAACCCTAAAACAAAAAATTAATATTTTTTAACATTAAAACCTTAGAATTAAATTTAATCCCTAAACCCTCAATGTTGAAACCTTCATAAATCCTAAACCCTAAACCCTAAGACCTAAAACCTAAACACTATTCACTAAACCCTAAAACCTAACATTAATACTTTAACAATAAAACCTAAAATAATAAATTTAGTCTCTAAACCCTCCATTAAACCCTAAACACTAAACCCAAATATGTGTAAAATCAAATAATATTGGAAATTACTTGATTTATGGAGGAAAATTGCTATTTTGAATTAAAAATTAATTTAATTCAAAAGGTGGGGTCATGTGAGTAAATAATTAATTTGAATTAGTTACTAAAAGAGGAAAATTAGAAGGTAGGACCATTTTAAACAAATAATTTTATTTAAAATAGGAAAAATGCCAAGGTGGACCATAATTAAATAAATTAAAGAATTTATTTAATTATAAGAAGACATTTAGGAATTAATGATGTATTTAAATAAATAAATAAAAATTATTTATTTAAATAATCAAGAAGAATTAATGGATTGAGATAATTAAATAAATTTAAGAATTTATTTAATTATGGAAAGACATAAGAAATTTAGTGACACATTTAAATAAACAAATAAACTTTATTTATTTAAATAATCAAGAGGAATAAAAATATGAATTAATTAAATAATTATGAATTATTTAACTAATAGTTGAAAGTGGACCAAGGACATAATTAAATGTTTTAATTGTGCCAGGAAGAAATATGGTGACAATAGAGCTTTCAGGCCTAGTTCATTTTTATGTGTACATGAATAATTTAGAGAGAGAGGGAGAGAGATAAAGAGGTGAGATAGAGAAGAAGATAGGGAGAGAAGGAGAGAATGGGCGATGGTAGGAGTGAGAGGTAGAGAGAGAAATAGAGGGATGGAGAGATAGTGAGGGGACAGGAATAGAGGGGTCAGAGATAAGACATGGAGAGGATCATTTCTACTTTACAATAATGTGAGTGTGTTATAACACATTCACATTATGGGAAGCTAAGACATACAAAAGCATGAGAATGTTAAAAAATGAGTACATTATAGCATGCTCAAGTTATTATCTATCTTGGAAATTTTCAATCCTTAAGGTTGGATTTTTTGGAAGATTGTTGGTGTTGTCATTGATGTCAACATTGCTAGATTGTTGGAAGATTGCTGGTAGTGTCAAGTGTGGATATGTTTTCGTTTGATGTCACATTGATGTCAATCTCTAGTGTGGAGATTGCTAGAGTTTTTATGGTTTTTTAGATGTTGTGGATGTGTTGAAGAGACGTTTGGTGTTGCTGATGTAGTTGGTTCACTTGGTCTCCAAGTGTTTGTGAGAAAAAATAAATAAAAGAGTGTACAGTGTGACAAATGTGTGTTTTGTATTGTGCTCTATATTTCTTCATGGTTGAATGCTTGTGCAGTTTGGATGTGATGATTATAGGTGTTCAGAGGAATTATGTCCAAAGTTTTAGGTTTTGGATCATAGGTCAGAGGAAGTTGTGTTTGACAATGTGTTTGTCTATGAAGAAGGTTGTTTGGGAGCAATGAGATTGCTCCACATTTCTCTACATTATGGTTTTTTTTCTTGAAGATTTGGGAACATGCTTATACTATCTGTACTTATCTTCCCTTGGAATTTTTGGTGTTGGGTTGCTCTACAAGTCTCAATTCATAGTTTACATTTTGTGGTAGTGTGTTTGGTTGCATAGAATGAATGTGTTCTTTAGTTTTCAATGGTTGCAATAGTGGTGTTGGATATTTTGATGATGTGGAATATTTTGGAA
>VDFB02138827.1:0-14289 GCA_007258455.2 Sequoia sempervirens
AAGATACATTAGGATTATTAATTAATGAATTATCTAATCTAACACTATTTCATAGGATTTTGGATAACTTTCCCATTGTTTTATGCTTGAATGTGCTTACCTCTTTCTTGCTAATAGGATATATGGAACCAAGTGTAGGACCTTCAGAGGCAGCCGTGGAGAAAGACAAAGGAAATAAGTCAACCAAAGCACCTCGGGGAAGAGAAGATAAGGATCAAATGAAGTACAAGTTCCAAGGGGAACCCCTCAACTCCAAGGTCACCTTAGCCTGGAAGGAGGTTTAAGATACTAACATTAGACACATAGATATCAAAAAATTCAAGAAAAGAGTCTAAATTAACCCCACAACAAAAAATGCAAGAAAGATCAAAAGTAGTGGGTTGGCCAAGGCTGTCAGTTTTCCACTAGCCCTCATTACTCCTGAGCTTGTAATGGCTTGCAGGGAGGCATATTAGCCAAAGTCCAAAACAATTGTGGATAGGGATGGAAATGTATTAGCTAACTTATCCACAAAGTAAATAGGGAGAACTTTTCATATCCCTACTTTCGAAGAAATGAAAGAAGAATCTATGGAATATGAGAAACAAATGTGGGATGAGGACCCTCTCAAATGAAAAAAGGTCATAAATCAATATTGGTTAAAGGAAAAGAGGGGCAATGCAGCTAAGGTGCCCTAGGAGCTCTTTCACATTGATTTTTATGAGGATTACCATGACTTGGTAACCTTATTGAGTAGGGTTATGGGACTTCCAACCGCTGCCTACTTCCAAGAGTGGATGTTGTATTTTGTTGAAGAGATCCTCCGTGGAAAAGCTAAATTATATTGGGTAGGAATGATTAGAAATTTCTTGCATGAGAAATTTTTGGTTGTGAAGAATACTTCACACTTCTACATGAACTCATACTTGGTTTATTTACTAGCTAACAAGACACAATACAGAGGTTTGTTCAGAGCTCCAAATGAAGCTCTTGTTTGGGAATTAAAATTTTATGATAGATACCCTTAGCTGCAATACATAAATTTCAAGAGGGATTATTGTAGGGTCAATGACACTTTCATAGGTCATATTATTAGATTACTTGGGGGTGACTTTGAAAGAAGAGTCTCCCATAGTGCTAATGCCTTCCTCCACCAATTCTTCTTCTTGTTCATACAATTTCAAAAGTTTACATACATCTGAGCCAAAGGTTTCTTGGAGAAACCATACAAGCTTCCCTGGTACCCAAATGATTGAATAATATTGCTAGAACTCTCTTAGTAGCTACAACATGCACACACCTTCCTAAGTAGAAAACATAAGGTGGGGATTCCTTATCCCCTCTCCTTCAGCCAAGGGATGTATAAACTCCACACATCTCAATATGCAGATAATTCAAATAAAGAACTTGTGGAGTATAACCTAAAGTTCCGCACTACCCGATAGCGAATGAACTCCTATGGAAAACTTAGAAAGATTATCATGGTTGAATATGCCCATTTGCATGATGTGGAGGAATTTTGGGCCAATTGAAAGGATGAAAAATAAGTGTGAATGAGGCACTACATGCACATGATGACACATTTTGTGAAGAAGGTCAACTTCTTCATTGTGTTGGATCAAGTGGTGGAGGATGAAAATACAGTGATGGATCCTTGATATAATGTAGTTGCTAATCTCCCACTGCCACTAATCGACTGGAATGAATAAGAGGTTGAAGACCTCGATATTCTAAAAAATCTCGTTGAGGCTAGAACCAAAGAATGGATTGATGTGAAAATTTCCCAATTGAAGCAACAAGGAATCACCCTGACCTATGGAGAGCTTGAAGATGAGCTGGCAAGTGAAACTGACAGTGGGAGAACTACTGGAGAAACCTCAAAATACCCTCTAGCCACCAGGTCAAGGAAGAGGAAAAAAGTGGCTAAAAGTTAGCCCAAGCCCAAAGTGTATGCAAGAAAAGCAACATAGGGTGAATCCTTCAAGAGACTAAAGACATCAGGCATGCCCACCATCCAAGAGGACCCTCTCCATGAATGAGAAGAAACATAAGCTGAGCAACCAAAGTCTCCACCTATTGTCTCCACTCTTATAGCCACTACTAGTACTAATGTTGCTTTTGCTGCTACCTCTTTGTCTACCTCTCAAGTGATGGTTGGTACTTCTCCACCTGCAGTGGGTATCTTCATCCACCTTGCTTCCATCCATCCCACTACACATGTAATGATAATAGACTCTTCTTCTACCACTACCTCTCCCTCTCCTCTTCGTCCATGTATCCAACAACATCTCTTCCACTAGATACAACAAAAATTCCAATGCCCACTCTCTCACTCCCAGAGGCCTTCTCCCGCCACATGCAAAACATTCCTATGGAGCTATGTGGGGTGTTGATGAACCCAACCATACAAGCTATCTTGGCACAAATTTCTACCAATCTTCCTATCCATACTCCTCCAACTAAACCACCAGAGATGAAGGCCACCATGGAAATATCAAAAGAGTTGGGGAGACAAGAAGGGGAAGCTACAAAAGAGATGGAAGAGGAAGTAGATGATTACCATGAGCACCCTGAGTACCGGCATTTGAAAATTGATAGGTGGTACGCAAGGGGGAAGAAATAAAATCATCAGAGGAAGACACAAAGGATCTAGGTGCCAAATATATTGTGGAAACTTTTGACTCGGATCTTGAGGAGGAGCTGGTTCAACAACTTAAGATTGTTGGGGAGGAAGTAGAGAGGTAGCCTAGCGAGGAAGAAAAGGAGTCAAGTGAGGGAATGAGGAAGATACTGAACTTCCAATTGGGGAGCATGAATAAAGTCCCAAACATGATGAAGAAATGCCTCTTTCAGAAGAGAAAGAAGACAAAGAAAAGGAGGAGCGAGAAGAGAGCCTCGAGCACGATGAAGAAGTGTTGGCTTAGTGTGAAGAAGAAGAAAAGAAAGAAGAAGATAAACCTAAAGAAGAGTCTGAAGCCCATAAGAACCCAAAAATGAAACATCCTAAAGAACACGGGCATGGCCAAGAAGAAGAAAAGAATACCACTGAAGGGGAGGACTGCCCCCAAGAGCACACAACCTTTGAATCCCCAAAAAAGGAGACTGTATTCATTCAAGATTCAGATGAAGGAGTAAAGACTAAACAAGAAGGTCTGGGTGATAAGGAAATTGAAATCCAACACATTCATGAAGAAGAAGGTGGTCAAGAATCACCAACAGGAGAATCTTAGATTCTTGAATGGCTTGAGAAACAATTGGAGAAGAAAACCCTAGCCTTGAGGGACCCGAGAGCAAGGTTGGAGGCCATTTTGGCTCGATCCCAAATAAGCACGAAGAAAGAGAAGAAGAATAAGGTCAAATCCCATCTAAAAATGGATGCATGAAGGTCTAGAACAATGCAAATAGCCACTCCAATTGTGGGAGAAGAAGGGGTGAGCTACAATGTCTCCACTCTTGATCTAGGGACAACCATGAGAGAACAAAAGATTGACCATCTCCAAGGGTCCATTGCCACTATCGTGCATCAGATGAACAAAGATAAGACATCTAAGGAGAAACTAAAGACATAAGTGGCTGATCTAATGGCTTATATTCAGCAGTGGTTGTCAGTGGAAGAGCTCCCCACCACATCCTTGGCACCACTGCAACTGTTGTTCAAGGATCATATTGATAAGTTAGAGAAGAGAAAGAATTGGAAAAAGGCCATAGAGGATTGGTTCCGATAGGTCCTCTACAATGACAACATGGGAATTAGCCATGCTGTTAGGACAACAAACAAGTTCCTTGAAGTGCAAAAGATACTTGAGGGAATAAGGAAGTTCTTCACTAACTTCCCTGAGTTATATAGGATCATGTATCCCAAACTTGAGGCTATCCTCAAGATACTAGATAAATCCTGGGAGAAGGAGCTTGCCTTGGTAAAGGATGACCAATAGCTCATAGAAACATGGAAGCTAGGCCTGGATCACTGAAAGGAGGTGTTGGAGCAAGTGCTCCATGAAGCAGAACTTGACATTGATTGGGTCAAGGAAATCAGAGTAGACTGTACAACATATCTGAAAATAATGACAGATCTTGATGTGCACCAGTGAGCTAGATGCAAATATATTAAAGCCATATTTCCACAAGAAAATATAAAATAGGATCGTGGATGCACTGACGTTGGATTTCATGGGTTTTTCTACTTGAGCCTTCACTCAATCTGAGAAAATCGTAAAGAACACACAAAAATGTGACAAATAATGGGATGAGATCACTAGCAAATCAAGGAGGCTGAACTTTCAAGTGATCCAATCAGATATATTGGAATGGAACAAGCTCCAAACATTGATCCTAAAATTTATAGAATATGCCAATGTGAAGAAGAATGAAGGTGACGTAGTCATTGATGATGAGTTCCTCACAAATTAGCTACAACAAAAGGAAATCAACAAAAGACAAAAGAGCTACAGTGCTACCACAAGAAGGAAAAATAGGCTAGAGGAAAAGAATGTAATTTTAAATTGTAATATATTTGGGGGTAGGTGAAACCCTAGTTTGTAGTGAATCTTGGCCATTCATTTTTCTTTTTGAACACTATAAATAGGGGGTCTCCTCTCGATTTCAAGGAGAGTTGACTTGTTGTAAAGACACACTGCTGAAATTTGAATAAATGTTCATTGGCTTTTGGTGAATTCTTGAGTTTCAGTTGCATGTTACGTGGTTCTTCTCCCATATTTAGTTAATTTGAGTAGATTTAATTTGTTTTTTATGATATTTACATGTTGTTAGTAGATTAGTTAATGTTGTTAATTGGTTATGGAGAATTCTATTGTGTGTTGGAAACTTTCCTTGTCCATACTTTTTGCTATTTATTGATGATAAGTAGCTGTGTAAAGTTAGTCTAGGCATAAAATAAAAAGCTTCTCTAAACTTCTATCTTTTATTCATGCTTATGGTGAATGAATGGTTGAATATCTGGATTCCTTAGAAGCTTACAAAAATTTCATGAGACTGTGAGGTAATCTAGTTAAGTGGAATTCTGTTTTAGGAAGGTTGTCCACAATAGAGTCCTCCATGATTATTGTTCATTGCTAGTTTAGATCTAGGAAATTCCTTTCCTCCCTACCCCTTTTCCTTTTTTTTATAAGTAACCTAAGCTAAGGTTCATTAGACATTGTAAAACCAAATCTAAAGCTAAAATAGGAGTTCAAGACTTATTTGAACCTGCAACAATTGTGCCACAACTTCCCCACTTCAGGAACTCCATTTTAAGATTTGACTTCCTTCCAGCCTAACTCTGTAAGTCTGCCATGTGATTACCAGAAAAATCACATTGAACCAACTAAGAGATTCCATGCATGTCATGACCTGAGACTTGAGAGACCTTGGGTTGGTAATTTGTGACTTGTTTGCATATTTCTACCTTTCAAGAGAGGTAGTGCATCTATGCACTACTTGTGTTGAGAAAGTGCTAAAACACCCATCAAGAGTAGGAAACCCCATAACTTGCACCAAAAATGGGAGCCTTGTAGTAGGTTATGGACATACATCAAAGAATTGTAGATAAGGGAACATTGTCAGATGTTTTATTTATGTCAAATGTAGAAGCATGGACAACACAACATATGAATTATTTAACAAAAAACCCTAAAGAAGTATCGCTAGGATTATAGAACATGATTGCAGGTATATACAATACAAATTTGTTGAAAAGGTTTCAAAACTTCTTAGAAAATGTATTCAACATATTTTATCCTCAATTCCTCAGCCTTTGTCCCAACATTCTCTCTGCTCTGCATCCAAAATGGGAGCTAAAGAAGGAAATATGATAACATAGACATGTCATTGGAACAATTAGGAAAAATCCTTGCACCACAGTGGCAACTAAAACAAAAAACTTGAAATTTATTCCAGAAAGGAAGACACAAGGAAATAAATTGCATACAATAATTACTTCAATATCTTCACATTTTACTTTTATGCCCACTCACTGGCAGGGACCCATTTGGATTTGAATATTACATGCACTTGGTTCTTTATTTTTCAGTAAAATTTTGAGTCAAATCAACATTAATGCTTACTCATGAAACAAAACATTGATTTGAGTTAAAATCCATTCTCCACAATAGGTGTTAAAATGAACAATTCAACATTGAATTAGGCTAGGCTTGTGGAAAGCTGCTTTTTGAGGTTGGGAAATGCTTTTTGAGACTGTTCTTTTGAAAATGTAGTAGATGAGGTTTTCTGATGGAGTTCTCAAAAAATTTAGGTCCTTTTTTAAATAGTACAAGGATGTTTTCTATAACACCTTTGAAAAGGAGATATTCATGAATATCGTCCACATCTACGCCTTATTTTTTACAAAAGATGAGAATGTGGGCTGGAGTCTTCTGCAAAGATTTCAATAGATATAATATATAAATAATGTCTTATATATTTTATAATTGTGATAGCATATTGTTATGATTAATATAATATATAATTAATATGATTTATTATTAAATTAGAGTTCAATCTAGATTAATTTTTATAAAATTATTTCTAATCTTAGGAGAGAAACTTAGATTAATGATAATAGGTTCCTATCTATAACATTTACATGAGGATTTGGGCTAGAGCGTTTTCAAGCCCTAATCCACATGTTATGAATAATTGAACATAAATAATCAACTTACATAGCTAATCAAACCATCCAACATTTTCAAATAAAGGTTCAAACACTCAACACCACTAAACACAATAACTATCTATCAAACTAAAACACTAGCAAGACTATTAACATGAGGACCTACCCATGACCTAGTGAATGACACTTTCAATTGAATATATCTTGAATAAGACTATTATACAAGATCATCATTAAGATATTATTTTTCAAACATTCCCAAAGTTTTAATGTGTGGAAGCTTCATTTTCTGTCAGTTTATAGATCTATTGTATTGTTATTATGTTGTTGTGTCTTGGGATTTTCCAATCCTAGGATCCTTAAATCTATGATTGATTCTATATTATTTAATATAAATTAGTTTAAACTATTAGACATTAATTATATACATGAACAATTGATTTTGTATGACATCAATCTTGTGTGCAAGCTATATTTCAATGACTTAAATATAGGTTTCTTACCTCTTTCTGATGGTGCATCTAGTGATGAGTTTGGAAATTAATACCTTATAAGGATAGTATCTTCCTTATGATCTTTCTTTTTATCAATCATTAGCTTCATATTTTTTATGATGGAAATATTATTAAAAAACCAAAGATCCCAATGGACAAGTGTCATCTTTGGATTGTTGGTACAAAGTTGATCAAAATTTAGTCTCTCCCTTCTCTATCTCCTTTTTCTCTTTATATCTATTATTCTTGTCTCTTGCTCCATCTCTCTTAATTCCTCTCCTGTTACTTCTCTTTCTCTCTCTCTCCTAATATTCTCCTTTTCTCTATCCCCATCATGCTTTAACTCTCTTTCTATATTGCCCTCTTTATGTTGCATGGATTTCAATAATGACAAATCAAAGAAAAATAAAATCTTAAATTTAAAGTAAAGAGGCATATTCTCTTCAAAAGAACAAGTTGAATCTACTTACATGGCCATTGCACCAACAATTTAAAGATGTCACAATTCCATGTAGAGATACATTGCATGTAGGATATCATTTACTTAATAGCTTGGAAATTGGGCTTAAATACCTAACAATTGAACTTGTGACTAATGGATTAGTATGGGCTAACTACACTTGATCCATGAGGATACAAGGTATTTTTGAGCCACTAAATGCCAATCTAAATAAGATCAATCAAATAAAAACTAAACTAGGAATCTATTAAAACTTAACATGTTAAACTATGAAAGCTTCAAAAACCCATATTCTAATCCATTTAAACTTATCCTATTGGGGGAGTGGTGTTGCATTGATGCAAAATGATGACCCTTTCCCAATCCTGTGGATAAATGAGCATGTTCTAATTGATTCTATTGAAGACAATCGACGAAACTGATCATAGATGTCAGATGAAACATGATTTAAATGCTAAATGAACATGATGCAAGCTATATTAATATGATTTATGATAAAATTATCAATATGGATATATGCAAGGCTAATCTAAATGGATTTTAAGCTAAAAGATTCAAACCATTATTAACAAATAAGTTAAATGGATGCATCTATGTTATCATAGAAGTCATTAATGGAAGCTAAGATAATATGCAAGTAATTTAAGCTAAGATGATACTAAATAAGTGTTAAATATGAGTGTGAGTGTGAGTGATTTCAACAACATAAGTTTTCTCTGAAAAAAGGTGGATTCATTTGTCTCCAAATAGTGACCTATTTATAGGAAAGCAAATTCAGAATGAAGGGTTGAGGTCAAAAAGATTAATCAATGGTGAAAATGGAGGCACTAACTCATTTGACTACAAAATCCGATGAAAATTTCTCACGAAATATGTATAATTTGATGTATTGTCAGTGCTTGTAAAATTTGATGTGTAATTTTCAAAATTTTAAAGTTTATCCTTGACATTCATTGAAAATTCGACGAACCTGGGTTTCGTTAAAATTTTGACAAACATGAAAAATAGGAAAAAAAATCAAATTGTGGCTGACATAAAAATCAAATTTCTATACTTGTGAATTTTCTCTACTTGAGATAGTTTGTGAGAACTAAGGATGATTTTCTTGGGAAAAATAAAAAAATTCAAGAAGATATCACGGGTTGAGGGTAGTCATTGTCTTTTTGCAAAATTTAGTTGTGAAGTCAGTTGTAGTTCTAGGTTTGAAAATCATATTTTAAAGCAACATGTCATCATATTTCATTTTAGAGTTTAGGTTTTGAATTTCATGTCGATTTTGTTGTGTGGAATCACCATAAGATCACAACCAAGGAACATATTCTTGTGACTGTAATTATGTGATCCATAACTCTATTGGTCATGTGGCATAGTTGTGCTATAACAAATACATGATGCATTCATGTGTGACCCAAGTTTAATGTGGCTATGTTGTGATAGAAATGGAGGCACTCATATAATGTAGTTAATCTAGGTTGTATAATGTAGGTGTCAATCATCATTGGGTGCATTCAGGTTGTCTCAAGTTTAACAGGTTAGGATGTAATTATAGCATGATCGAAGAGTGATTACCTCTTGCTGCAATAAAGAGCCTATAACTCTGGTTGATATGCAGAGTGGTTGTGTTATATCAATTATGTAGTGCATTCAAGCACAACCCATATTTAATGGGCTATTCTAGAGAGTGATCAAGATTTTCTAAACCTTATGAATGTTACTTAAAAGTGTATAGCTTAAACTACAAACCAAGTTTGTTACATACTTGAATGCAATCTTGGGTTACCACAAACTATAATAATGTGATCTGCTAATAACCATTATGGAAAGTATTAAAGCAAGACCCATGCTATATAGGATACATTTCCCTGATCAGGTTTACATACCTTAATGATCAAACATAAGCTTCCCACACACTCTAGGATACAATCCAAGATCATACCACAACTTTGTCAAGACAACTAATTTTCTGACCCAATATTTAAGGTTGTTTTTTAATACCAATAGAAACATTGGTAAGAGCATGATTAGGGTACAAACCCTAGGCCTCGTAGAAACATAAACAATACTCTAGCAGATTAGTGAGGTTGCAATACCAAAAATTTGAGACATTGTAGCTAATAACAAAATCTTGCAATCTAAAGAGTGTAGCTAATAACAAGCACACTATGTAGCTTAGTGACATTTGTAAATGCAATCTATTGTAGAAAAATGGCGGTCACTTGAGATGTGATAGTCAAAATGAGGCTAAGTAGTATTTTTATCAAGTTACGCGAGCGGCTTGAATAATTAAATTCAGCAATCTGTTGAAACATGGGAACTATCTTCAGGCTGTGGGTAATCCTATGGCGAAGATAGAACCTCTGGATTCTAGGCGGCTTCCTATATGATGATCAATTAGGTACTTGAATAATTTATTCTGAGAAAGGGTAAAAGGGACTAAACTGAATGCATGAACTCAAATTAAAACCTCGGTGATGCACCTAAATGATGGTATTGCATGCAACCTGTTTCACAATTACACTTCAATAATCCTATTCACACAACTAAATCTGAACAGTTTAACCACATAAATAATTTATATGAAGGCTTGACTGTATTACTATCTTCGAAGGAAAAGAATGTTTTCACAACTAAAATAGTAAAGTAAGCCAAATGCACAACATACAACCTGTGGAATCAAACTTGATTGTATACCAGCACATATGAAATGAGATGGGAAAATAAAGGTTTCTGAGATTAAACACGATAAATTCCTTATCAAATTCACACAGCATGACACCTGAGATTCTGAAGGCAAACACTTTAGTGTACTGAAAGGTAAAAGGAAAGCTCTGCAAATTAATGAATCTTGATTAACCTGTAATAACTTGCTACTGTATTAATCTGTAAAATGTTGAGTTACAAGATAGTCTTCTTTGCTGAAGGCAAAGGTAGAAAACAAGAACTAGGCCTGAAAAACAGCTAAGTTTTTCAATATATACAAAAAACCTTTCAAAAAGGCATGCAAAAAGAACTAAAAGTCCAACTCCAAGAAAGGGTGATGATTCCAAAGCCAAATCTGAGCAGAAGAAAATATCTCTGAAAAGGAGGCCCAAAACCATGCAAAAATAAGTCCAATCAAGCTCAAACTCACTGCCAAGTCATAACTGATACATGCACTATTCCAACTGAACTACAACTCCCTGAAAAAGTGGCTTAAAGCATGCAAAACATTGCCTCATTTGTATCAATTCACCCATGGGAACTGAAATTCCAACTCTATTATCATGTGCATGATAAAAATACCTCCCACTTCAGTTAACTTTGCCTAATATAATATCTTTTATTTGCATTAAAATATCTGTAATTTGCATGTTTAAAATGACTAATTTATTAAATGATTTGTGGTATATCATTTAACAAATTGGTCTTCATTGAATAATGCAAATATAAGATATAACCCTAAAATTAGAAGCTTAATTTTTTGAAGCTGGTTGACCATCATTCATTTAATAAAAAATAAATCACATTATTCCTTTAATAATAATAAAGGCGACCACATCATTTAGGGATTTTTTTTTTGACTTGGAGAATATGACCCAAAAGCATTGAACCCTAAAAAACATAATCATTCTCACATGTAGAAACTTTTGGAGAAAACTGGCCGCCATGCTTGAGTAGGGTTTCTGATGAAAACTTCAAACTGGAGCTCGAAATCTGAGTTCCATGGACGCATTTACAAGTGATTCCTGCCAGATTCAACAAGAAAAGATGGTAACACTGATTCTGAGTTATTTTATCATGTTTTCCTCCATTTCCTGAAACAAAAATTGGCTTAAGAGCCGCGGCATTTGCATATTCTGATATATTTCTTTTGCTCGGATTTATCCCGTGCTTTACTTCTGGTTTTGAGGCCGACCACATGCTAGACCCAGTTCAAATTCTCGCCTCCTTGGAAAATTTCTCAACAAATCTCAATGAGTAAGTGCATATTCATTTTTTTTTCCCTGTCTCTATAACTGCTATATGAAATATGAGCTCAAGATTTGCTTCCTTTGAAAGTCTTCAGGTATATTCTTTGATATTCTTTTCAACAAAATGAAACTCTATTGAAAGGCACATTATGTTTGGCTTTCTGGGTATTTGAAAATCTATTGTATTTTGGCTTTTCTTGTGTGTTGAGTTTTGAGAAAAAGAATTTATGAAGGCATGAAAATTTTCTTTTACTCTTAGCTCGACCCATGAGTCTTTTGACAACATTTTAATTATTTATGAAATGAATCCCAACAAGAGCCATCACATTCTGTTTAAAACTCCATTTGGATGAATAAAAAAAATGCATCTCCAAGCAGTGGCTGCCATTATTTCCATATGAACATTGTCTGGGCGTGACTGGGCACACTGGTATTTCTTGTTATTGCAAAAAATTAATGTAGTTTGTCATCTTTGTTGCTATTCATTTAATTATGGCTGCAGCTCATTTTATTGTTGTAGCTTTGACTGGCATCGTGATTCTGATTTTCCCCTTATATTTATATCTGATCTCTGTGGTTAGCTCCGCTGCTATGAAAGCTTATCAGAATGCTCTCTTTCTTGAGCTAGGATAGTCATTATATTGTGTTGTCTTGAGACAATAAAAATGGATTTTCTATATGTATCCAAGTTTATATTTTTGCCTGCTACGAAGAAAATTTAATTGTTTTTCCTTGAAAAGTTCACTTCCTTGATAGCATATTTAATATCTTTATTTGGCACTTATTTATAAATATACAACATCACAACTCCTCTTGTTGGCACCTAAAAAATATGTATGCCTGTAGATACCTGTTCCTTCTATGGCTGATATGAAGAAAGAAAACATATAAGACTGATTTGATATTGAAACCACCATTTATTGTTAATACCGATCAGGTCATAACTCATTGTTGTCTCACTCATTCAATGATGCTTTTCCAGTCCTTAATGACTGTCATAACCTTTTGTAACCATATACTTATCACCATAAAATACTGAAGCAACAATCTTTGTCATTTAAATAGCTTTGTATCAGCAATATTAAATGGCGGATCACTTATAAAATGCTGCTCTCTTATTGAATACAAGTTTGTTTCTTATATATGACTGCAAAACTTTGATGATTGCTTGCAATGCAATATACAATATGGAAATGTTGCCTTCACTAAGATGCTGAAGTTAAACTACATACAGTACTGTTCTCATGAGACACATTTAAAATCTTCTGTAATTGATATGAGGGCTGAAAACATACAAGACTTTAAATTTTGATTCTCCATGTATTATTTGAGCTGTCTTGCTGCTATGTTGAGTCTTCCATAGACTGACATATGATTTTGAAAAATATGAAAACACCTTAAAGCACAAATACTCGAATGAAAATTGCGAATATGTCCCTTTTGATATGCCGAGCTCAACCCTTGTGGGAGCCCGTTTTACTCCACATATCTGATAAAATGATCTCGAACATGATGAACCTATACCTGCACACTAAAACAATCATGTTAGCAAAATAAAAGAAGCTGAAAGCTTCCATTGAATTACGCTTTTTCTCTTGATTTTTTTTTAATCATCTGATGGATGCCTGATCGATTGTATCTTATATTCTTGTCAGTAGCGTAGGCATATGATAGGATTTGATCCGTTATTGCTTAGAGACCATCTCTAATGCCATTTTAATCTTTCCTGCAGATGCTTTTGGAGTTGGAAACCAAGGCTGAAGCTGGAAACGGAGCTATAACTGACGTCACAACTGAACCTCAACCATCAACGATTCGTCATTCCAGGAAATGACGAATCATCTTTTACCCTATGCTTCCATTATTTTCAGTTGTATAGCATACCATTGTTTAAGCATTCCTTACTTGATTTTAAAAATCCAAAAGTTACTTCCACGGCTTGTGTGGAATTCAGCATTTTTTACAAAATGAATAAAAGCATCACTATGCAAATTTTCTCAATTTTCTGTTTTAAATGTTTGCACAATAAAACTATGATTCATATGTAAGATGATCTCAATGATGATCAATGATCACTTAATCAGAAAAACATGAAAAATTTTGTACCTATAAATGATGAATTTCATCAAGCTCTACCTGTTTGAGCTCAATTTGAAAAATAGGTAACGATGACAAGATAATAAAGCTCAAACTTTGCATAGTAAAGTGGAGATTTTAACAGTGAGTTTCCTTACCCCCTTGCTGACCTTAAGGGTTTTTCAAATGATTTTGGTATTGTTAGACAAGGCACATGCAATCAAGGAATGACTGTCCAAATGAAGTAATAGTGGTAATTATAGGTTCAATGTTTCTTCTTAGCCATTAATGTATAATGGAGGTAGTGGATTGCATGTTTGAGCAGTGTTTTGAGACTCATCAAAGATGGGAGAATAGTGAATAATACCTTGTGGACTGTGAAGTAGTGTCAATAAGGTTGAAGGATCTTAAGAACTACAATACCATGAAACAATGAGTCCCCTATAGTAAGTAGGCAGTCTATAGGGCATAGTTTGATTTTATAGAAGGATACTCATGAAAGGAATCTTCAAGTGATAGTGAGTGAGCTGTTTGAGATTGCAGCTGAGGGTGCAATACCCAGTCTTAAAGGAAGTTAGCAAAGCAGTAAATGTGCAAGAAAATCAAATCGTACACAACAAACAATTCACAATGTTATTTTGCATAATGCCTTGAGTTTGAAGACAAAAATTCCATTATATCTTGATGAAAGTGGTGACCTTAATGGTTAATCACTGACAACCA
>VDFB02138828.1:0-16959 GCA_007258455.2 Sequoia sempervirens
TAAATTATTTTATACTTAATTAAACTAAAAATCATTATTAATTCTTTTCGAAATAATCAATAAAATACTTTTTTATCCTAATTATATTTTATTTTTTAAAATTTATATATTTTGGAGACTACTTTATATCACTCAAAAGTATGCTACTTGTTTACCAGGCAACCGATTGCCATTTTTAATTTTCTGAAAATTATAAACTTGTCAAATTCAGAGGGTAGAATTCTTAATCGAACAATTAAAAAAAAACATAACTACTTTACCTTTTTAACATCCCATAAAAAGATGATAATTTCACAATAGGTGAAACTTTATTTATACTTTGGTCGTAGACTCGGGATTTTAAATTTTTGTTCACGTTGTCGCTTGGGCCCATTGCCCAGCTACCCCCTTTGGCAGGATTAACCCTATTTTGAACAAAGTCAAAGATCGACAAATAAAGATCCTTTTCCCCGCACACTCAGTAACTTTCATTGTGCATAAATGAAACTCCCCAGTTCCTATAAGAAGCTTATCTCTTCCTACATTCTCTACACTGCACTCTGGATTGTTGACGTGCATAGCAAAGTAAATCCACAATGATGACCACTAGTCTTTTTGCATGCATTACTGCCTTGGTCATCATTCTATGTTTTACAGCTTCCAATGGCCAACTCAGTGCAACATTCTATGCTACGTCATGTCCCCTTGCATTGAGTACAGTTAAGACTGCTGTTACTGCAGCTGTGGCAAATGAGAAAAGAATGGCTGCATCGTTGCTCCGCCTTCACTTTCATGATTGTTTTGTAAACGTAAGAATTTAATCTCCATAATGTTAGAATTTCACTTCTATTTTGGTTTTTTTAATAGATCTGTAACTAACACTCATTTTTTTCTTCAAAGGGATGTGATGGATCCATACTGTTGGATGATACCTCGACATTCACTGGAGAAAAGACTGCTGGACCAAATGCTAATTCTGTGAGAGGGTTCGATGTGATAGACACCATCAAGACTAAGGTGGAGGCTGTTTGCAGTGGAGTTGTGTCTTGTGCTGATATTGTAGCCATTGCTGCTCGTGATTCTGTTGTACTTGTAAATACTCTTTCCTCCCTTGCCTTCTCTACCATTATCTTTTTCTTTACTTGACAAACTATTTCGTATTAAAACTTTCGCTTTTTACAAATAGCCTTTTCAATTTATTTTCCAGAATTTACCAAATTGTTATATATAATATTCAACCATGTAGTTTTACAAATCAATAAATTATTGATACTATGTGGAAAATATCTCCTACTTATCAAATTGTTATATTACAATTTTGTTTTAAGGAACTTGGCCAATCTTATTGTGGGCTTTGTGCTTGTGATTGCTAGTTGGGAGGGCCAACATGGACAGTACCTTTAGGAAGAAGAGACTCAACTACTGCAAGCTTAAGTAGTGCCAACTCCAATCTACCTTCTTTCTCTTCAGATTTAGCTACACTTATCTCTGCATTTCAAGCTCAAGGCCTTTCTACTAAGGATATGATTGCTCTTTCAGGTATTCGCAAGTTTTGAATAAAAAAATTCAGGTTTTATTTGAAAATGTTCATGACAGAGTTAATAACAAGCACTTTCATGGCACCCATGTATTTCAGGTGCTCATACGATTGGTCAAGCAAGATGCACCACCTTCAGATCTCGCGTCTTCAATGACACCAACATCGATTCTGCCTTTGCCACCTCTGTTCAGGCAAATTGTCCAAGCAATGGTGGCGATGACAATCTCTCACCTCTAGACCTTGTCACTCCCACTGTCTTTGACAATAATTATTACAAAAATCTGAAAAACCAAAAAGGACTCCTTCATTCTGATCAAGCACTTAACGGAGGTTCTGCAGAAGCTTCGGTTACCACTTACAGTACCAATCCAACTACCTTTTTCAGTGATTTTGCAGCAGCGATGGTGAATATGGGGAACATTAGCCCTCTCACTGGTACCAGCGGAGAAGTTAGAACGAACTGTAGGAAAACTAACTGAAATGTTAAAAATGTATTCAGTAAAAACGCGACACGAGATCGCAAGATATTGTGTGGATGATTTGAAAGGTTTCTAAAGCTTCCTCTTCTATAATTTCTACTCCGCTTTATTAATAATGTTTGGTAATATAAATGCAAAAAGAATGTAATTTAAATCCATGGTTAAGAAGAAAAAGAATCAACGTGAGAATTTGGAAAGCCCACAGTCTTCTGTTACAAAAATTGAAGTAACTCTCTTGGGAGATTGTCAAAATATTTATATTCCAAAAAATAAATTGTAATAATGACTTTTGAATTCTATAAAATCCACAATCAAAATTGTAAAAATAAAATAAAATATTTAGAGGCGATTAAATATTTCTGTATTTTCATGGGGATCAAAATTATTTACAAAAGACAGACCAGCAATCCCCTTTTTTAATCACCCCTGATAGCTTATAAAAAGTGACACCAAGTTTAATTACTGTAACACTATTATTTTTGAGGGATGGTTAGGCTAATAAGTTGGAGTTATTTTTTGATGAAAATTTTGATTAGGAACAAGTTTTATTTGATTATGAATATTATTTTAGGATAGTTGGTCTTGTTATTGAGCTAGTTGGGCTTGTAGATAATGATATCTAGCTCTAAGTTCATCAAGTAATTTTATTCTTCCATCTATAGTTTTCTCAAACTCATCTACACTAGGTTGAACAAGTCCATAGGCATAATGAAATACAATATCATTTTTTACTTTTTTAATATGAGGAAATAGGGGAAATAGGGTGTTAGATAGAAAAATAGATTCTTTCATTAATATTTTGTATAGTCATATTTTTTATTTGATCAAGAACATTTATATTTCTATTCCTATTCCCTCTAGCTATCATATTTTAAAAATTAAGACCAAACTACTAAGTTTTTCTATCATTTTTAAAGTCTAGATGTCTAAAGCCTAAAATAATATCCTTTATTTTAGAAGTACCAACATCATGATCTAGATAGAAGGTAGTAGTATAATTACCCATCTATTTATTTTCTCATGAAAATTATTATCTTTTGGTAAGAATATTAGTATGCGGGTGATCCCACAATAATTGGTTTACAATTTTTGACCAAGTGGACATTGAAATTATTATTTTAACTTCACTTCACATTCGAGGGCACCTATGGCGGCTAAGCGGGTGAGAATTTGAAGATGATGCAAACTAGAATCTCATCGCATTTTTTGTAGATTCTAAAATATTTTTCAAAATTTTTGGAATCAGATTGCACTTCTTTCCATCTACCGGCGGTTTTTCAAAAAACAACATTTTTTAAAGTGGTACATCATTATAGCGTGACTTTTTTTCCATGAGGATGAAATTATAATTCTTTTGGAATTTATATTTTGTAACTCTGATATCTAGTGCTTCCATGTGGTTAGATAGTTTTTATTGAATATTTTTTTTCTTTAATCAAGTTTCAAGAAAGTCAGACCAATTTTTAATTCGGACATAACCGCAATAGGTATAACGATGCTTAACTTTTTGTATATATTGAAATTCAATTTTTTTTGTTCGATCAAAGGACTTCAATATTTGAATTGCTACTCCATATTTTCAATTTTTTTTGATAATCTACTATTTTTCCACATGTGTAGAACAATGACCTTCACATTTTGTAATGTCCCCTTCTAGTTGACATTGACGCTATCAACGAGGTTAGCCTATTAACGGCTCGTGAGCTAATAAGGCATAGTGAGAGAGTCATTTTAGATCATTTAGTGATTACCAGCTCCGGTATTTGGTTCAGATGGGTTTCCATCATATATCATTATTGTTTCTATTTATAGAACCTTAACTATAATTTGATGTTGAGATGCACTTTATTAATAATATCATATTTTTATATTTTATAAAGTGCAAATAATTTAAAAATATATTGGAATCTTCTAGAAGTCTAAAAATAATATTATTTTGTTGAGGCCGACCTCTAGAGGAAATGCATAAATAGACCTTGACGTCTCACTCTTGGACAGGGAGATTTGATGTTGATGATTGGTGATTTCTTCTTAAGCATTTGTGAAGCCAAGTGGTCTGCAGATAATCAATTGATCTTTGGGAACGAAAACTCCCATTGATTGCATAACTGAGGGAGTGAAATATCTCTTGAAGGGTTGCAGATTTGGAGGTGATACTTCAGTCACTTCATTGCACAAAATTTGTGGCCTTTGGCCAATTTTATTTAACTCGATTGGAAGAGCTGTGATGACATTTTGATTTAGAAGAATATTCAGATTGGTGTTATTGTCAATCTCAGATTTTTGCTTCAGACTTTATATCAGCCATCGACTTCTTCATTGGAGGCATAATAGACATTGATTTTCATCCTAGCATTGTGACGTCTCATTGTGGAGGGCTGTTTGGAGTTTCATTGTTCTTGGGGATGCTGCCATTATTTACCAGACATACCAGCATACAGAGAGACCCACAAATTTATATATTGCAGCTCTGACTTGCCACGATTTGGCAATCTATCGATGAAAGCACCATACTAGAGTTGTGGGGGTGATTCTTATTTACATTGGAGGCTCAGGACGATCATTATTTTGTTCTTCATTCCAACTTGAGGAACAAGGGTGATTTCTTTAGAAAATTATATCAGCTGCATATGGTCTCCATCTTCCAAGATTTTGCTTGCTTCTTCATTGATGGACAAGGGTGACTTCAAGAACCAGGTTCCTTGGTTTATTTCATGCATATTATATGTCATTTAATTGCATAATAGGAGGTACGGCTGTAGGTGACAGTCTCTATCAAACTTAAGCATTTATTCATATGTACAATGCCAAGAGTCTTGGCTATTTGCTATTATCATTGTAATGATGCATTCATAATAATAGTGGAGATATAAGTTGTTGTTTACAATAGATATTCTTGCAATGAAATTGTAAATGATAGGATGCATGGCAAGTGTTTAACATAATGTCTACTTGTTGTAGCTAAACATTGCATTCCTAGTTTCTCATATATTTGCATTGAAAATCCAAAAAGAAATTGCATATTGCATGTAGATCAGATTGTGGGCATTGTAGAAGTGTTTTAAATCAATCTTAGCATCCATTTCTATCAAGCAACTTCAAACTGAAACACTACATCAGCAAGTCACAAGGTTGCACATGACTTGTTTGACAAAATTACAAGCAACAAATTAGAGTAAATTGTGATTAGTTTGAGCAAGGCTCATTACAGTGGTATCAGAGCAGTTTCCTGCCATCCTTTGGGTCAGAAATTGTCTTCATTTATGCAACAAAGTGACAGGACCAAGAGATATACAACTAGAGAAGAAAGAAAACAAATGCAAGACACTTTATCAGCAACTGTTGTAGCAAGACACAAAGAGATTGGTGGTCCTATGGAGGAAAGAAGAGAAGGAAGTCCTCCAAGAAATGGAAGAAGAGATGATGATAGAGAGGTACTTGATACTTTGAGGGGTCTAAGGGATGGTCAGTAGCAGGTATTTGGGGTACTTCCGTGGCTTGAAAACACTCTACAACAGTTGAACTTACCTAGGAGGCAGCCCCAAGATCAAGATGATGACAGGAGTATAGAAGGTTCAAGGAGAGTACAAAGAGCATCTTCTCGCACTGCAGATAGACCTACATGACCCACCTTCTTGAGGGAAGAACGTGCAGTAGAAGATAATGTTGAAGATGTTGAGGAGCCTACCTTCACTGATGCATATATGGCTGCTCATGATGAATGGCAACTATTGACACCAGAAGCCTAAGAACTCATGCATTTTGATCATTTTGTACAAACAAGGATGGACTACTACAGGTCTCGACAGGAGAGGAGACCTCAGAATTAGAATAAGGACCTTAAGCAAGCTACTAATAAGCTCACATTGCCCATGTTTGATGGTAGTGGCAAGATTATTGCACAGTCATGGATTCATAAGTTGGATACTTTCTTGGCTCTTCGACCCATGACAGAAGAGGAATCCATCAAGTATGCCACTTTGAATTTGGAAGGTGCAGCACATGAATGGTGGTATCATGGATTGGTAACATTACAGCATAATCAGATTACATCCTATCAAGAGTTTGTGGACAGACTTGTGGAACATTTTGATAGGAAAGACCCAGAATCATACTTCAGGGATTTGGCCCAACTCAAGCAAGTTGGAAGTTTGGAGAGTTACATTGGAGATTTCCATAAATTATCAGTGATGGTTCCTAACATCTCAAAAAGATGGTTGGTGGTACTATTTATTGAAGGATTAATGGAGCCTATGAGAGGTTGGATAAAAGCCTTTGATCCTCCTACTCTTCAGGAGGCTATGAAGAAGGCTAGGAGTATGGAGTTGTCAACACCACAGAATAAGTTTGTATCAAAAGGATCTTCTTCGTATCGAGACAATAAATCCTTCTCTAAGAAGAAGAACAAACCAGACTTCAAGGGCAAATCAGCAACACCTTTGGATCATGACACACTCAATGAATTAAGGAAGAAGAAGTTGTGTTTCTATTGTAAGGGGCCTTATGATGCAAATCATGATTGTCCCTTGAGACCAAAGGGAAAGGCTAATAGAGTAATGTGGGCATACTATGAGGATTCTAAATCAGAAAAATCAGATCAGCAATTTGATTCTAAAGACTCAGGGACTGAGCATGAGGAAGAAAAGCATGAAGGTGAAGAGGAACATGAAGGAGCAACGAGGCAACATGATGCACACATCACTAGCATCCAACAAGAGGGTTCATTCAGGATGCGTGGGGTTCTAGCAGGACAAAAGATAATCACTCTTCTTGATACAGGGGCAACTCACAACTTCATTAATGCTCATTTGGTTGATAGGAGAGGCATCAGGATAGAGGAATTTGAGGGGATAAGAGTTAAGGTTGCAGATGGCTATACCCTCAAATGTGATAGGAGAATTCTAGACTTGCCCATATGCTTGAACAACTATGAGTTCAAGACGGAATTCTATGTGGTGAACATGGGTGATACTGACATGGTGCTTGGTATGAGATGGTTACATGATATTGGGAAATTCACCCTTGATCTTAGAGAGATGGAGATGTCTTTTCAGGTTGATGGAAAGACCCATGTTCTTAAGGAAATCTAGGATTCTAGCTTCAGGATGATCTCATTCAGGAGGATGGCGAGGCTAGTGAGACATGATATGGTAGAGTGGGCAGTAGAATGTGTGTTGATTTCTACACAAGGGGAACAACAGAAGCTAGAGTACCATCCAGATATCCAAGAGTTAAGGATTAAGCATACAAAGGTGTTTAGCGAGATTCCTCCAGGTAGACCTCCAGATCGAGGGATTGAGCATATCATCGAGTTGGAGGAGGGCGCCAAGCCCGTAATAGTCACTCCTTACAGACATCCCAAGCGACTCAAGGATGAAATTGAAAAGACAATTAAGGAGTTGCTGGCCATGGGACATATTAGACCAAGTAAGTCTCCTTTTGCATCTTCAGTAGTGCTGGTTAAGAAAAAAGATGGTACATTGCGGATGTGTATTGATTACAGACTCTTGAATAAGCGAACAATAAAGAACAGATATCCCATCCCCAGAATTGATGAGTTAATAGATGAGTTACATGGTGCACTTTTCTTCTCTAAGATTGATCTGAGGTCCGGTTATCATCAGATTCGGGTTAGAGAACAGGACATTGAGAAGACCGCATTTAGGTGCCATTGTGGGCATTTTGAGTTTATGGTTATGCCATTTGGGTTAACCAATGCTCCAGCAACATTTCAGTCTACAATGAACAGGGTCTTCCATTCACAGTTGAGGAGGTATGTGCTGGTATTCTTTGATGATATTTTGGTATACAGTAAAACATGGGATGATCATATAGCACATCTTGACATAGTATTGGGCATTTTGGGGAAAGAGTCCTTGTATGCAAAGGAGTCTAAGTGTGACTTAGGGATGACAGAGTTACTATATCTTGGTCACATCATCAGTTCTGAAGGGAGTACGTATGGACCCTGAAAAGATTAAGGCAATTGTTGAATGGCCTACACCAGTGAATCTTACTCAGCTTAGAGGATTTTTGGGGTTGTGTGGATTTTACCGCAGATTTGTTAATGGTTATTCACGCCATGCAGCACCCCTCACAGACTTGACCAAGAAAGGGGCTTTCGTTTGGACACCAGAGGCGCAAGATTGCTTTGAGATGTTCAAACTAATTATGACTACATGCCCAGTGCTTGCTTTGCCAGATTTTTCTAAACCCTTTGAGCTACAATGTGATGCTTCAAGTGAGGGAATTGGTGCAGTCCTTATGCAGGACAAACATCCGATTGCTTTTGAGAGTCGGAAGCTTCGCGGTCCAGAGAGGGGATATAGCATATATGATAAGGAAATGTTGGCCATTATGCATGCATTGGCCAAATTCAGACAATATTTGGTGGGTAGAAAATTTGTAGTAAAGACAGACCACAACAGCTTGAGGCACTTCTTAGGGGAACTGAATCTTAATGATCATCAGCAAAAATGGGTGAGTAAGTTACAATCATATGACTTTGACATTTCCTTTGTTAAGGGAACATAGAATGTTGTGGCCGATGCTTTATCACGATGTCCCCACTTGAGTTCTATGACTGGGATTGTAGAAGATTGGAGGCACCTGATTGTGGCAGAGTATGTTAAGGACAGTTGAGCTACAGGGATTGTTGATGGATCAGTTCAGGATGACAGGTACACAGTTGTAAATGAACTTATCATTTACAAGGGGAGGATCTATTTGATTCCAAGATCGGAAATGAAGATCACCATTTTGAGGGCCTTTCACGATGCACCTATGGCAGGACATCCCGGCTATTTCAAAACTTATAAACAAGTGTGGGAGAGGTTTACATGGAAGGGCCTTAAATTAGATGTGTTGCAGTATGTTAGAGAATTTCCTATTTGTCAGCAAAATAAACAGGAGCACACACACCCTGCAGGCTTACTTTAGCCACTTCCAATCCCTAATAGGAAGTGGGAGTGTTTGTCGATGGACTTCATCACTAGCTTTCCTAAAGCCCAGGGGTGAGATTGTATCTATGTGGTTGTAGATCGTTTGACTAAATTTTCTCACTTCTTTCCGATCACATCTACTATTCAGCTATTCAGGTAGCAGAGTTGTTCTTCCAGGAGGTATTCAGACTGCATGGGTTACCTCAAAACATTGACAGTGATAGAGATAGCCGATTCATGAGCCATTTTTGGCAAGAGCTATTCAGGCTATGTGGGACAGAACTCTCTTCGAGCACTAGTTACCACCCACAGACCGACGGACAAACAAAGATAGTAAATAAGTGGGTGGAAGGGTATCTGAGGAACTACATCGCAGGACAGCAGAAGGGGTGGGTCAAGTGGTTATATCTTTGTGAGTATTGCTACAATACCACTTACCATCTCTCTATTCAGATGACACCATTTATGGCCTTGTATGGATATGATGCGCCTAATTTCCTGGACCTCTTGTTGAGTGACAGTCATGTGCCTAGTGCTGGTGATCTCTTACAGGATAATCAGGACATTATGAGGGCTTTACGGGAGAATATTCAAAAGGCACAAAACCAACAAAAACAGTATGCAGATCAGAAGAGGGTTGAGCGCTCCTTTGAGGTTGGTGATATGGTGTACTTGATGTTGCAGTCTTATAGGCAATCCACTCTTAAGAGGAGTGGAGCAGAAAAGCTTAAGCCACATTACTATGGTCCTTTCAGGATTATCAGGAAAGTAGGAGAAGTGGCTTATGAGTTGGAATTGCCTACTGATAGTAGCGTACATAATGTATTTCATGTGTCTCACCTCAAGAAGGCGTTAGGACATCGTGTGGTTCCCTCCACGACATTGCCGCCATTGAATGATGAGGGAAAATTGATTTTGGTCCCAAAAGCTATATTGGATGTTCGTGAGAAGACTTTGCAGAAACGAGTTATCAGGGAATACTTGATCAAGTGGAGAGACTTACTAGTTGAGGATGCGACATGGGAGAGTGAGGAGATCTTGCAGCATCCTGAGTTGAGATTGCTTGGGGTCAAGCAATTTCAGGAGGGGCAGACTGTAATGTCCCCTTCTAGTTGACATTGACATATCAGCAGGATTAGCCTATTAACGGCTCTCGTAGGCTAATAAGGCATGGTGAGAGAGTCATCTGGCAGTCATTTGGTGATTACTTGGCTCAGTATTTGGTTGAAGTAAGGTTTTCCATCATATATCATTATTGTTTCTATTTATGGAAACCTTATTTTTATAATTTGATGTTGAGATGCACTTTATTAATAATATTATATTTTTATATTTTATAAAGTGCAAATTAAATTAAAATATATTGGAACCTTCTAGAAGTCAAAAATAATATTATTTTTGTTGAGGCCGACCTCTAGAGGAAATGCATAAATAGACCTTGAGGTCTCACTATTGAGCATCTAGATTTGATGTTGATGATTGATGATTTCTTCTTGAGTGTTTGTGGAGCCAAGTGGCCTGCAGATAATCAATTGATCTTTGGGAATGAAAACTCCCATTGATTGCATAACTGAGGGACTGAAATATCTCTTGAAGGGTTGCAGATTTCGAGGTGATACTTCAGTCACTTCACTGGGAAAAATTTGTGGCCTTTGGCCAATTTTGTTTAAATTGATTAGAAGAGCTTGATGACATTTTGATTTAGAAGAATATTCAGATTGGTGTCAATCTCAGATTGTGCTTCAGACTTTATATCAGCCATTGACTTCTTCATTGGAGGCATAATAGACATTGATTCTCATCCTAGCATTGTGACGCCTCATTGTGGAGGGCTGTTGGAGTATTCATTGTTCTTAGGGGACACTGCCACCATTTACCAGACATATCAGCATACAGAGGAACCCACAAATTTATATATTGCAGCTCTGTCTTGCCAATATTTGGCAATCTATCATTAGCGCACCATACTAGGGGCTGTGGAGATTATTCTTGTTGCACATTGGAGGCTTCAGACCTGATCATTATTTTTATTTCTTCATTCCAACCAAAACAGGGGCGATTTCTTCAAAAAATTATATCAGCTGCATATGGTCTCCATCTTCCAAGATTTTGCTTGCTTCTTCATTGGTGGACAAGGGCAACTTCAAGAACCAGGTTCCTTGTTTATTTAATGCATATTATATGTCATTTAATTGCATAATAGGAGGTACGGCTGTAGGTGACAATCTATATCAGACTTAAGCATTTATTCATATGTACAATGCCAAGAGTCTTGGCTATTTGCTATTATCATTGTAATGATGCATTCATAATAATAGTGGAGATATAAGTTGTTGTTTACAATAGATATTCTTGCAATGAAATTGTAAATGATAGGATGCATGGCAAGTGTTTAACATAATGTCTACTTGTTGTAGCTAAACATTGCATTCCTAGTTTCTCATATATTTGCATTGAAAATCCAAAAAGAAATTGCATATTGCATGTAGATCAGATTGTGGGCATTGTAGAAGTGTTTTAAATCAATCTTAGCATCCATTTCTATCAAGCAACTTCAAACTGAAACACTACATCAGCAAGTCACAAGGTTGCACATGACTTGTTTGACAAAATTACAAGCAGCAAATTAGAGTAAATTGTGATCAGTTTGAGCAAGGCTCATTACATCTATTTCGTGTGTAAAATCAATTGAAAGACTTTGTATTGATCCACCTTTCTCATTTAAGAGATACTTTAGGCTTGGCACCAACAAGTACACTACTTGTCGCTGCAACAAAGAAACATGCCTTGAGCAATTGTAGGCCTTTCCAAGTGCTTCTGGTTCTAATTGATAGACTAAAAAACAAAAAAAGCTCTAGGATACTTATTTTGGCATCTACCTCACCTTGTGCACCCTTGCCTCTTCAAACCTTTTCTAAGTTGTATCTTTAAAAACCATACCAAGTAATAATTTGTGTAAAATGGGGATAGTGCCAAACATGCACAAAGATACCACACACAAATAACTAGATGCCACAACTTGTACAAGCCAATTCCATGTTTTGATGATTCTATTGTATTAAATTGGAGACTTCTTCATCTAAGATTTGATTTAGTGATGCTTTTACTATATGGCATTCAAACCAATACACTTTTTTCTATATTCCATTTTCCCATCTTTGTTTAAGTGTTTTAAAATTTCATGCAACAACTATTTATTGGCATACCTACAATTCTCTTAGAACTAATTTTAACATACAATGGTGTAAACATACAGCTACAGTTGTTACACATTAATAAATATGCAAATACAAACAACTCCAGCTATCTAAAATGCATGAAGATTGGAACCAACAATAACTAGAAAACAAAATTTTTATAAGTAAATAATGTCTTTCCAACATTCCAATATATAAACCTTTATATGCACATGTTGTAGATGCATTCTCAAAAAAATTGTCTTCCATTTGATTAATAAGTTTGAAATCCTCCAATGATGTGTTTTCTATTCTGACAACCTTTATACATTGAATTCTCACATTCCTCCTCCGTGTTTTCCTTCCACAAATTTAAATGTTTTCTTGTTTCTATTAGCTTTATTTGATTCAAATTGCTAGAAATTTTTTCTTGCAAAATTATTTTCCTGTCATTTCCCTTTTTCACTATTCCTATATATTACATTCATAAATATATAGTGTTTTGTGCATCGATTTTATTTTCCATGATACATTGATAAAATTCCATGTTATTTGTCCTAGTTTCCTTGAGGATGTCCACAATTACCATGGAGTTTATTGCCTTTGTGGTTTCCTCATTGTGCCCCACTCAACAAACACAAAATGGTAGGTGTTTGCTCATATGCCAGTTGATCATAATCATTTTTCTACTATAATGATATCAACTGTTTTGGTTGCCTTTTGAAATGAAAAACTCTCGTGTTTGTTTCATAGCAGACACGTCAAAGAAATTGATATGCACCTCCTTTGCATGCTAGTTTGGAGAGCTTTGCAGCTACCTCCATCTATAGACTGCGACACCTACACTACTATTCTTGTGGTGGGCCATTCCACAATTCATTTTCCCCATTCCTTACCTACCTTATTTCACCCATGTATTCTGATATCACAATATGAAATATTGTTTTGTAGTTGTATGATGTTGCACTCAATACAAAGATAGATCAACAAGCAAAAATGTAGTCGATGTATTCTACAATTGGTGTCGAAAAGACGCCCACAACTCTAATTGTAAACAAGGTTTGTTTAACATATTTATATTTTCCTCTTTTAAACAATCAATTTTCCCCTACCTCCATGGTTATATACCCTCTATATATTTGTTGCTTTATATAAAAAAAATGCACAGATTTATACATGTACTTGACTACAATAGTTATTCTCTTTCTATTATATCTTAAATCCCATGTTAAACACATTAATACAAGATAAGAAATTTGTGTAAGAATTGAGTTGTGAATTAAAAATTCAACTTATACTCTTTTCTAGTAAAATTAAATGAATAAATAAATTTGTATTTGCATAGAATGGTGACACATATATACACTTTGTGCATATTTGGTGCTATACACGTTTTGTACAATTAGCTCCTTCGAATCACTCTAATTAATTTCACTTCAAATCCTTGCAAAAAGGACATTGTAGATTTTGAATGGCTACGTAATTTATTCTCCCCTTTTCCAACATCGATTTGCACATTCATTGAGCTGCCATGGTTTTCATTTTTCTTTGATGCCCACCTTATTTGTATTGTGCTAAAAAATAGAGGAATTGTATAACAACAACTGCATTATCTGCCAATGAGTATTATAGAAAAAGGGGGAAATTGTAACAAAATTATTATTAAAAGATACATACATATATTTATCCATACATACATATATATACATGTGCAAGTAGACATGCATTGATATTTTCAAAGTCTTTAGAATATATTTTCCTTAACCATTCTATCCATGTGCTATGATGATATGCATTTTCCTTAATTACACTTGTTTGTCTTATTCTAATACTGCTTTTACAATTTCTCTATTACTTTATAATATTTAGTACAACACAACACATGGAATTTTTAATGAGGTTTGTGGCATTATACTCTTTTTTACATGGGTTTTTTGCATAGATGATTAATTTATTATTAATGTCTTCTTGTTATATCTTTTTCAACAGGGCTTTCATCAACCTAACCATGAATAGGATCTACTATGCAATAGCTCTTTCATAATTCCAGATTTGAGACAAATAGACAAGACTTCTCCAAGGATTTTACTGATAGCCTGGAGCTTACCTCTTAAACAAAGGATCTACCTAAATCTTCCTTATTGGTCAATAGACATAGATAACCAAAACCATAAAGCAACAACAAACAAATTACTAACCCTCAACATATTTTCTAGTGAAAGAAATGATATTTAATTGCAATTCCTCCATCCATACAGAATGATAATCTCTTTCAAATCTCCACAATGGGTATAACAACAAAGATACAAAAATTTGACAAGAACGCATAGACAACAAATTAAAAATCTATGCAAACTACTCATCTAGCATGACATACACTATACATACACACACACACACATGCATGTATACATATATATATATACATGCATACATATATATATACATATATACATATTACTGGATTACATGTATATATACATGGTTATGTATACTAGATACTTTGCATTAATAATTAATTTATTGTTCTTGCCTTTTAGTCTCTTCTTATTGTTCCTTTTGATAGCAAGTTCAATGATTTTAACAATCATGTGCCACATAATTTGTGAGGAAGTATCTTGATTAAATTGCATTGTCGACAGACTCATTGAATGTGTTGAACTTTATATCTTTACCTGACACAATGTTTGTTTGAAGTTTCTATTTGCTAAGAATAGATCTCTAACACTACAATTGAATAAACCTATTTTCTTGCATATTTCACACCATATATTCATAATACTAGAATGCCTATTCTCACAATGCAACTAAATTAAAAATTATTTCTTGCTTATTCTAGTGTATACTTTCATGCATTGCTACATTCTCTACTCTATGAATCTTCCAAGCATTGTAATTCATTTAAGTGGAAATCCTTAGAAATAGGTTGTTGTACATTGTTAATTGCTACGCAACTTATTCTTCTCTTGGCGTATATAAATTTACACATTGATTGAACTGCTTCTTTGTACCATCCTAACAAATAGAGTAATTGTATATGCTAAGTGTTTGCTCACCCAAGCCCTAATGCATTATATTGTGGTTGTACTATGGTAGTGGATGAAGCAAATGCGGTTGGTCAAAGTAAATGCAATATTGAATGTAGCAGTGTGGGAAAGTGTATTTTGATTAAGTTGCATTACATGTATATATATCTATACATGAGTATATATATATATATGTTCACATGTTGCCATACAATATATGTATACATGTATATATATGTATGTAAATGCAATATTGAATGTTGGCATCTGAGAGAGTATACTTTCATAAATTTGTATTCTTAGAAGTGCCATTGTGGTATTGCTTTGATAACACGCTATTGTTAAATTTGTCGCATCCGGTGCCATCTTTTGGTAGGCTGAAGGCTATTCAAATTGTTGGGCTATGCAGTCAATAAGCTATTTTTCTTGGGTATTTTGCATAAATGATTAATTTATTCTTTATATCTTTCGTTCTCTACTTATTGTTCATTTTCATAGCTGGTTTTAGTGTTTGAACACTTATGTGCTACGTAAACTCCAAATCATTCAATGCTCTAGCAACTTAATCCAATCCTCCTAGTTCTCAAGCATAACCAATAGTACATGTAACTGCAAAACTTCTCCATAATCAATAAATAGATCCTGTGACCACCTTGCAAATATTATTCGTCATTTCTACTTTCTAATTGTGTTTATTGATTTTTGCTATATATTTACTAATCTTTGATCCCCCCTCACTCATCTTCTTTCCCCATCCATTGGAATGCCTTTCTCTTCTATTTTTAGGTGTTAGGATAAAGCATAGATGACAATTCCAAAAGATGGAACTCCACAAAATTTCCAGTGGGAATTTCATATTGCTTTTGCTCGAGGGTTTGGCTAGGGTCCACGAGGCTCCATGATGCCAATATGGAAGGGTGGATAATGAGCATGGGTTTTTTGTTTTACCTTTTGATTCCATATATCTTTTCTCACATAGATACATGTATAGAAAATATGGTTTGTAACAGCATGTTTCTTATGTACTACCAAGTGGTCACATCTTCAGCTTATGTGCCACTTGTTTGAAGTTTCTATTTGTTGAGAAGCCAACATTTAATCGTGCAGTATGTGCAACATATGTATAGTGCCAAAATGGCTCTTTTTAGACTGTAATTGAATCAATATATTGTTTTGGATATTTTGTACTCAAATTTCCCCTCCTGTAACATTATCTATTTTGACTCTCCAATTGCACTATGCAATCATTCATTTAAAAGTGGAATTTTCTATTCTCAATTACGTTGTAATTTTTAATACTTCTACTTTATGGAAATGTTTACTATGGATTCTGGCTCATCTATGATTTAGCTATAATTTTAAACTATTTTTTTAGGAGTTGTTTTACAATTTCCCTATTTTCTCTATAATATTTAGTGCCAAATAATCTAGGTTGAATTTTGAATTGGGAAACCAATTTCTAGATACAAATTGGTGTCACACCTTGTCTAGATAGTAGTAGAATTACAAGTGTATTTCCATACCTATACTTCATCTCTCAAAAACAGATACTAAAACTTTAATTTCCACAACTCTAGAAATATACTAATTATAAAAAGTACTCAATATTGAACGTCTTCCTTCCATGGAAAAAATGTGTACTTTTTTTGCCCAATTTTAAAAAATACACACATGTGTGATGACCCTTACAAAAAAATCCTATTAACTTCAAAATTAAATGATTAATTGATCCAATAGGCTACACAAAAAGTGACAATATACATGTGCATCTATTTCCATTGAATATAAAATTTAAATATTCTTGCTAGAAGAAACAAT
>VDFB02138829.1:0-28005 GCA_007258455.2 Sequoia sempervirens
AGAACAAGATGCAGATTTCTTCAATCTGTTTGACAGACCTGTGTTTTCATCATAAAACCAGCAACATAAATATTTCTTGGGAAGCTCGAATCTCCCTTAAATCTCACTCAATCAACCTAATACTGATGCAAAGCCTAAGTATGATGGAGGCGCTCAGATTAAGAACAAGAAACAGGGTCAAAAGGCAAGCTTTATTTAATAACACGAATTTCTAGATAATGCAGATAGTACAGCCCAGTACAGGGGCGATTTTCATTTATAAAATCAGATACTTTTCCAACAATTCCACAACCTTGCACATTGAGGCGCCTAGCCTAGACCAAATGATTTATGCAATACCCATAATCCATATTTTTGTATTTTTTTAATCACGAACAAAAATCCCAATCTGCTGTATCTTAAATCTGCAAATACAAAAACTCTCTAATATGCAACTTACTTAACAAGACCAAACTGAATCTACTTGGACAAGTGCAGCTTACAATGCAAAACTTACTACCAAAACACTCAAATAAGCAAACCTCTCGCTAGGTGCTGTCTTTCAAGCACGAAGTCGAGCCCAGACTAGGAGGCATTCATTCCTCAAAGCAATTCCGCAACCATTCCGGCAGCATAACATTAGCATAGACAAAAGATACCAAATGATGCTCCAAGACTCCTTTTTATAATTCTCCAGTTGACTTCTCAAACCCTAAAATCCGCTTTTAGGTCAAAATCCAATCTCCTCAAGGAATGGCGTCCTTTTTCCTTCAAGCTTAATATTGCCCCTTTTAATTAAATTCAATATTTTAATAATGGCGTCCACTTAAGAGCTTGATTGGACTTTAGGAAATTATGAAATAATCCTTTATAAAGGCGCCACCCTCAAGACCACTTTTTTTCAAAACAACTTGAAGTCATTGAACTAGGCCAAGGGGGTCAACGTTATAATATAATATTAAAACGTGACTTTAATTAATTATTACAACTTATCTCTCCAAATGCGCCCCGAAGCCATGTTGTGATGTTTTTCACACATCGCCCCATTGCAAATGGGGACCCCCTAATTTTGGCTTTGCTTTTGGTTTGGTGTTGGTTTGTTTTTGTTGTTGTCTCTCTCTCGTTCTGTCTATCTTTTCGGGGACGTTCTCGTCTGTGAGCTTTAACATGAAATTTGGCCAGGTCTGGAATTAGGGTTTTGGTCTTTTGGTCAGTTCAGGGTTGAGTAAAGTGAATAAATCGAAAACCAAGCTTAACGTTCTTGTCAGTATGCTTCCAGCAGGCTCTCAGCAAAAATTTATCAGATTCCGAGGTACTTACTATTTTTAGTAAGTGTGAGATTACAGGCGATTCGTCAACATTTTTAAGATTCCAATCATCATACTGCATTCGGAACATATCAGGCTACTCGTGTAAAATTTGAGCGAAAACGGACAACTTACTATTTTTAGCAGTCTGGCTTCCGGCACGAATTTCAGGGTCCAGATGCAGAGTTTTTCTTTGCATGTCTGGATATTCCTTCTGGGTTTTTCGAGACCTTCGCGATGATGTAACATGCAAAACAAGATGACCATTTTCAGAGTTCAGCCTTCCGAGGCTATTTTTAGGGTTTGCATGTCAGGGTTTCTTTTGCATGTCTGGATATTCCTGATGGGTTTTTCGAGACCTTCGCGATGGTGTGACATGCAAACGAGGATTCTCACTCAGTAAGGAACTTGCTATTTTTAGCAAGTGTGTCCCGGCAGCCGCCACCCAGCAGTTCAGATTCACGAGCTGATCACAGTGTTGCAGAAACGAAAGCAAACGGAGATCTTTTGATACGCATACAATGCAAGTTAGGGTTTCCAGCTTCGGAGCCTAAAAATAGGCATCAAAAGTCAAAATCTTCGAAAATCGATGTAAACCATCGCGATCAGCGTTCTTCAAGCTATCTGCTGGTGAAATTTCAAGTCCAAGCAGACACTTACTATTTATAGTAAGTCAAATTGAAACACATGCTAAAATAGTAAATCGGTACATCGTCGTTAATGACCACCGAGGTCGATGGTGAGGAAGCGCCTCATTCAAATTTCCGCGTCGGTCGAGCTTAGGAGCTATCAAGAGCAGGCTTACTATTTATAGTAAGCCACCTTGGCTTATGCTAAAAATAGCGGTCGGCTAAAATGAAAGCGATTAATAGGCGGGGACAATAGAGCTATATGAGGATGCTTTCATTCAAAATTTCAAGTTGATCTGAGCTCCAGAAGTGCAAAATTGAGAAGACTTACTATAAATAGCAGGACATGAGGCTAGCTGGCAAAAACGATGAAAAAGTTCTACGTCTGGAACTTCAATCCTGCAGCTATGGCAAAATGCGCCCAGCTAGTGAGGAGGCATGAAAATTTTCTAAGAGTCAAGCTCGTCCTTCTTCAGGGGCTAAATGCGCCCTCATTAGGCTGGAAGTCAAGAAAATGTTTTCATCCTTCATCACATGGAAAATGCGCCCACATGCAAGCCAGCAGCATTCAAAAATTTTCTAAATATGAAGTTCATCCTCCTAGAGGCCTCAAATGCGCCCATCTTAAGAAAGTCAAATAGGTCAATGATTTTCATCCTGTTGCTATGCCAAAATGCGCCCAAGGGATGTTGATAGCATGGAAAATTTCTAAGTGTCAAGGTTTATCCTCCACCCCCTTCAAAATGCGCCCAACAACAAGCTGGTCAAAGGGGTCAAACAACTTCATCCTCCTCCATGGGCAAAATGCGCCCAAAATGGGCCATGTAAAGACAAAAACTAGAAGTTCAAGAGTCACATAAAGGCGTTTTTCCTCCATCAAGTAGCAAATGCGCCTAAGTTAGAAGTTGGTCAAACAAGTCAAATGTTTCCATCCTCCACTATAGGCAAAATGCGCCCAAAAGAGGGCATGTGAAGACAAAACGTGGGAGATGAAGGGTCACTCCAAGGCGTTTGAAATGTTTTGTCCTCCTCCACATCAAAAATGCGCTCAAGGTAGGAAAGAGTCAACAAAGTCAAACATTGTTATCCTTCATCCACATAGAAATGCGCCCAAGCTAGCTCAAGTGAGGACAAAAATGGAAGTTGAAAAGTCACATAAGGCGTTGGAGAAAGTTTCATCCTCTTGACATGCTCAAATGCGCCCACATTGAAGTGTAAAAGGTAAATAAGAGTGGTAAGTAAGGTAACAAGTGTGTTAAGAATATTTTCTAGGGCGTGGTGAAGGGATATGTGGTAAGGCGTGATTTTTAAATCACCTCTTCAAGTGCTATGCACCATGTTAAATGAATATGAGGTGAGGCGTAGCAAATAAGTAGGGTGGTGGAAATAAAATGTTAAATGCTAGGCGCTAAAGTTGAAAAGTGTTGAGAATTTTCCAAGGGCGTTGGAATTTCAAATAATATTGCCTTGCAAGTATGGAGAAAAATGCAAAATGGTGAGTGAGGGGTAAAATGTGCCAGGCGCCTCTAGAAATTTTTTTTCAAAGGTGATTGAGTTGGATATAAAATTTTTTAAGGCAAAATTTTCGAAGTGATTCAAATTTTCTAAGGCAAAATATTTTCTCTCTTGGAGAAAAATGCCTGAGTCTGGAAAGGTGGTGAAGTGTTAGAACATTTTTCAAAGGTGATGAGTTGCCACAGGTGAAGTCAGTGACTGCCAGCTTCTCGAGGTTAATAAAATTTTCCAAGTCAGAGCAAAATTCTCAGAGGGGATCAAAGAACGAGAATAAATTTGATGAAAGAATAATTTTCTAAGGTTCAAAATTCAGGAAAATAAAATGAACCCGTTCGTTGGGTACCCATGGATTCGACGCGTTCTGGGGAAAATTTTCTTCTGGGTATCGAAGGTTGTCGATGAGGAGTTGATTTTAAAGCCTTCCATGCTTCGTTGCGGCCTTCAGGATGGATATTTTTGATGGGCGCCAGGTTGATGAATTTCCTAAGGGAGATGTGAAAATTTTTCTAAGGCAAATGTGAAGAAAATGTGTTTTCAAGGTGAAAATCCTTCGTGAAGATAGTTTCCTTGAGCCAGAGGTGAATAAAACCAAGGTTGTCAGAGCTCCAGCAGGTGAAATGAATTTCTTGAAGATGCAGTTGAAGTTGATACTGTCAAAGGGATGATACGCCTTTGAAGAAGATGGATCAAAATTTGGCTAAGGCATGAGGAATCATGAAGAAGGCAAGAGTTGGCTAGTGAAAACGATGAGCCCTTGAAGATCAAAGTGCTAGAATCAGGTAAGCGAGTTAAGTTTATATCATAAAGTATTCTAATACCCCTCTCCTTGCTTGTTTTGCAGGAGAAACGTCGAGGCCAAGCACGATGACTTGAAGTGGAAGCACGAGGAAGATGAGTTTCAATCACGAAGGAGAAAAAGTTGCAAGAAAATGACTAAGTGTTGAGACTTAGTATAACTCAAAGTGACGAAGATGAAGACCCTCAAGTGGAAGAAATCAAAGGACAACGCCAAGAAAGAAGGATCGAGAACAGTGTGAACGCGTCTACAAATGGAATCTTCTAGAAGGATGATGGTGGACATTATGGCGCATTTATTACTCCACTCTCCTCTGTGGCGGTTTTTAGGGCAATATTATTTAGGGCTGAGGTGGCACGATTCTGGCCACTCTATTGATTGTAACCCTAGCCGTCTTTTGGGACTTGGCTAGCTATATAAAGGGGGAGTCCCCCTCATTTGTATCTCATTAGAAAATTAGATAGTAGACAGTAGACATTGAGAGAGTATTAGCATTAGAATTAGATAGTGTAGCATTGTAAAGCATTTTGCATAATTTGGAGAAGAGAGAAATTTTTCCCTTTAGAAAACTTTGGAAAGAGATTGTTATTGTAACACATTTCATGATAATGAATCTTTTCGGTGATGAGTGAAATTAGGTCTTGTCATGAAATGCTATGGGATTTCTTCTTCCTTTTCGGTATCCAAATTGGTTTAAATTAAATACAAGTAGCCACCTACTTTGATGTGTGGTGTTTCATTGAGATAGCTTCGCTTTCCTCCATACCACTAGCGGCTTGTTGATGATAAGTTCGCCTTGTGTGGTCAACTGGACATTATTTTGTGTTTAACTTCGGTTGTGATTTGTATGCTTATATGCGTCATTGTGATGGTGTATGCACGTTAAGTCATAACTTGAACATCTTTCGCTATTTCCCTTGAAGATTGCACCGATTTTGCTGAGGCTGTCCGACGGAGGCTAGGTGAAATCCGGTTGAAGTCTATTGAAGCGAAACTCCACATATCCACGCATTTAGAATAGAGATATTCGTTTCTTGGGCCCTAAAGCCTTTTACTTTCCGCGCATTTCCGATTAAGTATTAGGAATCTACGTGCTCACACCTTAAATCATTCAAATTTTGCCGAAAACCCTTAGTCGGGGCATTTGTCTGCGTCAGCGAACAATTACGTAAGTCCTTGAAATACCCGACCAAATCACATGAACCCAAGCAGGCCTATTCGCATTAAAGGAACCTTGGAGTTGAACGCACGAACTTTCTTGCAATCTTAGCGTGCGGAATACTTTGATCAAGAGAGAATAGGGAAGCCGTTGGCAACTTTATTCTGCGTTGGTGCGGTCACGAAAAACACATCAACAAGCCATCAATGAGGAAGCCAAATGATCAAACTGACATAGGAAGTCAACCATGCCGGACCCAACTACCAAACTGCCAAAAATAGAATTTACTAAAAATAGTAAATTCCGGAAAATGCTCAGAATGCCGAGATGAACACACCATTGCGAAGCTCTCTGAAAACCCAGAAAGGATCCGCCATTGAATCCATCATCTCAGAACAATGACCTCCTCAAAAATAGGAAACCCTAATTTATCTTCCGACTAGCCTTCGGGTTTCCAGAAAAAAGGCCAACGGTCACAAGAACAATCAGGTTTGAGAAGGGGACATTACAATCAATTTCTCTCTACTCCTCTAAGCTCTGCTTCTACTTCTAAATCTAATGAGATACAAATGAGGGGGACTCCCCCTTTTATAGTTGGCCAGGTCCAATGGACGGCTCAGATTACAATCGGTTGGATGGCCCGGATTGTGCCACCTCAGCCCTAAACAAGATTCGCCCTAAAAACCACCATAATGGAGAGTGGGGTAATAAATGAGTCATTAATGTCCATCATCCTTCTAGAAGATTCCCGTTTGTAGACGCGTTCACACTATTCCCGATCTTCTTTCTTGACGTTGTTCTTCAACTTCTTCTTTGTCACTTGAGTTTCAACACTTAGCCATTTTCTCGTAACTTTTCTTTCCTTCATGTGAAACTCATAACTTTATCTTCCTCCGAAGGTTGTAATATCATCGTGCTTCACCACTTCAAGTCATCGTGCTCTAGCCTCCACGTTCATCCTGCAAAACAAGCAAGAAGAAGAGCATTAGAACACTTCATAATGTAAACTTAACTCACTTACCAAGATTTTCATGCTTTGATCTTCAAGCGTTCATCGTTTCCACTAGCCAACTTCGCGTTCAAATTCTTCATGCCTTAGCCAAATTTTCAACCCATCTTGTCTTCTGCCTGGCGCACTTCATTCTGATATTTCATCCAACTCAGGCTCGAGAAAAATCCTTTCATCAGGAATTTGATCAAAAATCATCTAGGCGATCACCTTCAAATTCATCCGCCAAGGCATTTTATCTTCAACAACATCATTTATTCCTTGCCTTAGAAAAAATTTCAAATTTCTCTTAGGAAATTCATCAACCCGGTGCCCATCAAAAATATCCATCCTGAAGGCTTGGCGAAGCACGGAAGACTTTAAAATCCATTCCCTGTTGAAGATCTTCAATACCCAAAAGAGAATTTTCTCCAGAACGCTTCGAATCCATGGGTACCCGACAAACGGGTTCATTTAACTTTTTTGAATTTTGAACCTTAGAAAATATTCTTTCATCAAATTTATTCTTGTTCTTCGATCTTCAAGTATTTCTTTGCTCTGACTTGGAAAAATTTTATTGTTCATGCACTGCCAACATCTTCTGACTTCATCACTGGCAATCCTGCTCGTGCTTCAAGAAAAGCTTCATCACCTTCATGTCCAGGCGTATTTTCTAAGGAAGAAAATATTTTGCCTTAGAGAAATTTTAAATCACCTTGCATTTTAAAAAAAATTTGCCTTAGAAAATTTTATTTGACTTCTTCCATTTTGCTCTGGCGGGAAAATTTTATCAACTCTCTTAGAAGATTTTCCTGAAGGCACATGTCATGGAGGATATTTAATCCCAACGCCTGGCACATCCTTTATTTTATTCACCACCTTGTATTTTATCTTCACCCTTACCTTAGGCGCACCTTATACATGTAGTAGAATATTTTTTAAACTTCAACGCCTAGGCCATATTTTTCATTACCCCACCCTTACATACTTCTTTGGCGCATTTAGCACACCGAGAGGGATATTTTAATTTCCACGCCCAACAATATTCTCCATCCTCACCAACCTTGGCATTCTCAACGCCTAGCATGTTTTATTTTGTTTCCACCACACCTTGCATTTTACCTCACCACCTTCAACGCCTAGCATATTTTATTCATCACCCCAACAACTTCGGCGCATATCACATTTCATGGAGAACATGTTTCCAATGCCTAGCATTAATCATTTCACCCTCAACACCTTTATCTCATTTACCACGCCTCACCTCATATTCATTTTAACATGGCGTATATTGCATGTCAAGGGGGATATGCTTTAAGTCTACGCCTTAGTAATCTCATCACTTGGCACTTTTAGCGCCTAGCAACACTTACATCACCTTGCACTTATCTCACCACCTTACACTTCACCTTAGGCGCATATAGCATATGCAAGAGGATACGCCTGGCAAGTTTTACCCTTTCATTTTACTTTCAAACTCTTCAACTAACTTCAGCTTGGGCGCATATCACATGTGTGAAGGATGACCCTTGAATTTCACCATTTTGTCTTCACATGGCCCCATTTGGGCGCATTTTGCTGTGTGAAGGATGAGTTTTGTTGACTCCTTTGACCTCTTTTATTTTGGGCGCATTTGAGCATGCATGAAGGATGGGCGCATTTGGGGGGTGGAGGAGAATCTTTCAACACTTAGAATTTTTTTATGCCTCTACCTTGAGCTGGGCGCATTTTGCTATAGGAGCAGGATGAAATTCGTTGACTTTTTTGACCCTTTCTTTCCTTGGGCGCATTTTGCCAGTGGAGGAGGATAAAACATTTGACTTTCTTTGACTTGAGTGGGAAGTGGGTGCATTTGATGCCTCTAGGAGGATGAATTTCATACTTAGAAATTTTTTGAATGCTACTAGCTTGCATGTGGGCGCATTTAGCCTATGCTGGAGGATATCTTTCAGACTTAGAGAATTTTTTATGTTTCTTCATCCTTGAGGGCGCATTTTCATGTTGATACAGGATGAAGCCTCAGACTTAGAACTTTTTCTCATCAATCTCTGAAGAGGGCACATATTCAAGGTGAAGCAGGATATTTCTCAGACTTAGCCACTTTTCTCACCCTCGCCAGCTTCTTACTATAAATAGTAAGTCTCTTGATTCCTGCATCTCTGAAGCTCAGATTGATTTGAAATTTTGAACACCGGATCCTTACGACTTCAACAATCTGTCGACACTGCCATTCTGAGTTGACCTGCTAAAAATAGCATATTTTGGGAAGTGTTTTGCTATTTATAGTAACCTCTCGTTTCTGGTACCTCCACAGCTTTGTTTGATTTGAAATTCGAATGAGGCACTCCTCACCCACATTATTTTAACGACATGGTATATGCCTTGACTTACAGCCTATTTAAAATGACTTATATAATGTGGTATACGTTTTGACTTTATTTACCGGCAAAATACTTTGAAGGATCTCTTGCTGATGTGATGGTTTTACACGGTTTAGTCGGAGCTTTTCGCCTCTTTTAGGGTTAGAAGGTGAAGCCCTAATTTACTTTCACATGCATATCGGATAGTTGTTTGTCTTTGTTTACGCTTTCATTGCGGTGAAACCGATGATTAAAGGCTAGCTGGGAGGCGAGTAGCTGCTAAAAATAGTAAGTTCCTTACTGAATGATTATCTCCATTTGCATGTCATACCACTGCGAAGCTCTTGAAAAACCCACCAGGAATCATCTGACATGCAAAAGAAACCTTGACATGCAAACCCTAAAAATAGCCTCGGAAGGCTGAACTCTGAAAGTCGTTATCTCACTTTGCATGTTATACCATCGCGAAGGTCTCGAAAAACCCAAAAGGAATATCCAGACATGCAAAGAAAAATTCTCCGTCTAAGCCCTGAAATTTGTCCCGGAAGCTGGACTGCTAAAAATAGTAAGTCCCCTGTTTCTGCTCAAATTTCGTACGCGAGCAGCTTGGTGTGTTTTGAATGCAGTGTGACTATCGGATTCTCAAAAATGCTGAAGGATTGCCTATAATTGCACACTTACTAAAAATAGTAAGTACTCAGAATTTGATGAAATTTAGCTGGGAACCTGCTGGAAGCATACTGATATCAATGTTAGCCTTTATTTTCAATTTATTTAGTTCATTCGACCTCAGATCGGCGGGAAAGTACAAACCCTAATTTCCAGACTTGGCCAAATTCACGTTTAAACTCAATGACGGGCACAATCCCAGAAAGACAGACAGTAGAAAAGAGAGACAACAACAAAACAACCAGAAAGCAAAGCCAAAAGTTCGGAACAAAGCAAAAATTAGGGGGTCCCCATTTGCAATGGGGCAATGTGTGAAAAAGGTCACAACATTAGCCCCAACCTGAATAAATGTTCCTGAACATTTCAAAGATAAAACCCATTCCATACTCAGAACCTTTGGATAATTCTCTCCAATCCATCAATTGACTAGGGGATATACTTAAAAGGGAAGAGGAATCCTAAATTGGATCAAGGCACCTCATCTTTTGATTACAAGTGTGTGCATACGCGTTCGTTCTAACTCAAAAGACCATTGAAGCTCCTAGAATCCGTCCCAGCAAGTTAAACAAATATCTTAACTTCAAAAGCATCCTAGACATTGCCTCGCTGCCTGTTAGGCGTCCATAGCCCCGACGAGGTTGTCGCTACAATTCTCACGAATATTGCTCCACTGCCGGCCGGGCGTCCATAGCCCCGGTGGAGTTACTCGTATGTTCCCAAAACCAATATTTCATAATATTTCTTTCATTTCTCATTTTCTCATTTCTTTCTTGTTTTTCAGATATTTCTTTCAAGCACATTTTCTTATCTTTTGATTCTCCGTCAATTCCACAATTGGCTGGCAGGCAATGAAGCCTCCAATGGGTCTGAGAATTGTAGTGGCGCTGAAGCAAGACGCAAGATTTTCACTCGCCAAGACTTCTCCTAAGAAACCTCAATGACTTAGAGTAATTAATCATGTGTGTAAAATATAGCAATCGTGACACTCGGTGTCAAGACACAATAGATGATTCCCTTCCGAGTCAAGTACAAATCCTAATCAAATGATAAAACTTGAAAGAACAACCTCGGATTTTAAAGCACTTCCTGATTGACTATCTAAGAAATGGACTAACATTGTGTCAACATTGTACTGGAGTGTGGCGAAAACAAACACAACACCCCCCTCACACATGGGATCCCCTTTTATTGAAAGCAAACTAAACTACGAAAGCAAGACAACTAATCTAAACAAAAACAAAAACTTTAAGCGAACAACAATCAAAAGACCCAAGTACATACAACCCCTAGAATGATTTCTCAGGGTGTGCAGTAATAGCAAAGCAGTAGTAATAGTGCGAAGCTTTGCAAACTTATCTTTAAACTCAGAAAAATATTCTCTCAAAGGACAAATCTGAAATTCAAGCAAAACTTCAGGAAAGATTAGTAACTAGGGCAACTCATCTGGACCATGATTGATCCATAAACAAGTTTTCCTTCCTAAATCTCCATAATCAAAATTATATTCCTTGTAATCAACAGCGGGGAAAGATACAACCTAATGATCTTCATTCGTTGGCATGCATTCTTGCCTGTCATCCATTGCTTTATCAGGAGGCCGAAGTTGATGGTGAATGATACCTCTCGCATCTAAAAGGTGGAGATAATCCAGACTGGGAGGAGTGGGGTGGGAAATCGACTCAAAAGAGCATTTGGAAGCTTGGATTATTTCATGCGCTGGATCCTTTTGAATCCCTAACAATGGATCAAGCCCCAACCTGAATTGTTCTTCATTTTCTATCTCTTTATCGGGCAGTGTTTCATTTGTTTCAATTTCATCAAGCAACTCTTCCATGACTGTGAATAATGGATCAAGTGTTGATGCAAAATGCATTTCATATTCTGCCTCCATCTTGGTAGCCCATTGATCATCAAACACATCATCTTGCCTTAAGCTGCTTGTCATTTCTTCCATCTTGTCCATGCATGATTGAACCTTTTCATCAAGGAGCGTTCCTTCTTGAAGTGTACTAGAATCACTTCTCTCTTCACGTTCTCCTCCTTGAGAGAATGAACATCGAAAATTTCTCACACCATCTGTACTTTGAACTAAGTCCTCCATTCCTAATTCTTGATGATCTTCAATAATTTGCAATCTTGTATATTCATCCACTTCCGTATGCTGGCAGTTGCCTTGGATGGTTCCTCTTGCTTGGATATATCCCACTGCTTCTTTGATCTTTGCTCCAATAGCCTCTTGTTCTAGCGTGATGTAGGAACAATCTTCATCCGCTTGCTCCCTAAGCTCGATCACATCGTCTTGTTGTAACTTATTTTCCGTGTTGTTAGATGATGTTGAAGTACATTCTTCATTTGGCGCTAAAATGTTTGTGTGGCATATTGAATCCATCCTTTATCTTTGAAGAATCCATATGGTAGTACTGGTAATCTGAGGCGACTTCTGGCGAAGTTGATGGCTACTTCACATGTTGTGCAAGTGAACTCTGGATGGGGTGCGTTGTGAATCTGACACCAACGAGGGAGCAAAACACTTTTCAAGGGATCATTGCCAAGTCCCATCTGACTTTGGATCATAAGTATGAATCTCGCGAAGGCTTCATCCACAACTCCTGGAAGGCTATAATCATCAGGTTCCACATGCAATACTCCTGGCTTGGGGACATCCCAAAAGAAAATTTTCCCTTGGAGAACAAGCTCTATCCTTGAGAGGAATGTTAAGCAACTGATTTCTTCGTGCTGGGAGGTCTCATGAATTCGACATCTTCCTGGCAAAGCAAACTTAGACAAATTCTCGGGCCATAGTTGTGCATTCAATCTTTCATGAATCCGAGCAATATCCACAAGATTGTCTTGAGGGCAAGAAAAGTGCCCATCCATTGAGAAATCTCTTTTTTGATTTTCCATCTTTTGATTTTTTTTGAATTTTTCAACTTTTTACTTTTTTTGGATTTTGACATAGGAGAGATCTAACATATCTCCGATTTGAAACTTCAAAGCTCATACTGGTTCCTTCCAGCCTCTGGAACAATTCTAAGCTCGCCCTCCTTCTAGCGCCAATTCTCTGTTGACGTGGTTTTTGAGACCGCACCAACACATAATAAAGTTTCCCAACAGATACCCTATCCTCTCTTGAACAATTTTTCCTGCATGCTAAGATTGCGAGATAGATCATACATTTAACTCCAAGGTTCCTTAAGTGCGAATGGACTCAGTTGGCTCAATGTGATTTTGCTAGTATTTCAAGGAGACTTACACAAATGTTCGACAGTTGACAGCAGACAGCGGACTAAGGGCCTTCACGTGGTTCGAATGATTTGGCAAGTGAGCACAAGTTTCCTAATTCTAACCAGAAATGAACTCAATTTAAAAGAGTGTAGGGCCTAAAAAGTTTATCTTCTACTCTAGAGCGTGGGACACGGCGATTAATTTTCACAGACTTCAACCGAGCTTCGTTTTGCCTCACTTCGGACAGCTTCCGCGGAACTGGTGCAATCTTCAGAGGAGTGACTCAAGATGTTCAGATCACGATCTAGCATGAAGACACCATCACGACGACGCATGCCAACATATAAACCATAATCGAAGTTAAATTTCACAAGGTTCCAGTTGACCACGCAAGGCGAACCCACCGTCAGCGAGCCCGCTAGTGGTATGGACAAGCGAAGTCTTGTTCAAATCGAACACCACATTCCACAATTGCTAAGTACTTGCATGAAATGAGATCTACTTTACTTTAAGCTACTTCTACATGCTACGTGAATTGGAAGGACGAAGAAGCCACAACAACTACTCATAACAAAGAAGAAATCACCATCAATGAAAATTCTTTTATTATGAAAGCATACATGACAACTTCTTACAAAGTATCCAAAGGGAAGACTTTCCTTCCTTTTCAATCTAACTACTTTACTTTCTACTATATCAATTTCTCTCTACTCCTTCTCTAAGCTCTGCTTCTACTTCTAAATCTAATGAGATACAAATGAGGGGGACTCCCCCTTTTATAGTTGACCAAGTCCAACGGACGGCTCAGATTACAATCGGCTGGATGGCCCAGATTGTGCCACCTCAGCCCTAAACAAGATTCGCCCTAAAAACCACCATAATGGAGAGTGGGGTAATAAATGAGCCATTAATGTCCATCATCCTTCTAGAAGATTCCCGTTTGTAGACGCGTTCACACTGTTCTCGATCTTCTTTCTTGACGTTGTTCTTCAACTTCTTCTTTGTCACTTGAGTTTCAACACTTAGCCATTTTCTCACAACTTTTCTTTCCTTCATGTGAAACTCATAACTTTATCTTCCTCCGAAGGTTGTAATATCATCGTGCTTCACCACTTCAAGTCATCGTGCTCTGGCCTCCACGTTCATCCTACAAAACAAGCAAGGAGAAGAGCATTAGATCACTTCATAATGTAAACTTAACTCACTTACCAAGATTTTCATGCTTTGATCTCCAAGCATTCATCGTTTTCACTAGCCAACTTCGCGTTCAAATTCTTCATGCCTTAGCCAAATTTTCAACCCATCTTGTCTTTTGCCTGGCGCACTTCATTCTGATATTTCATCCAACTCAGGCTCGAGAAAAATCCTTTCATCAGGAAGTTGATCAAAAATCATCTAGGCGATCACCTTCAAATTCATCTACCAAGGCATTTTATCTTCAACAACATCATTTATTCCTTGCCTTAGAAATTTTTTCAAATTTCCCTTAGGAAATTCATCAACCCGGTGCCCATCAAAAATATCCATCCTGAAGGCTTGGCAAAGCACGAAAGACTTTAAAATCCATTCCCTATTGAAGATCTTCAATACCCAGAAGAGAATTTTCTCCAGAACGCTTCGAATCCATGGGTACCCGACGAACGGGTTCATTTAATTTTTTTGAATTTTGAACCTTAGAAAATATTCTTTCATCAAATTTATTCTTGTTCTTCGATCTTCAAGTATTTCTTTGCTCTGACTTGGAAAATTTTTATTGTTCATGCACTGTCAATATCTTTTGACTTCATCACTGGCAATCCTGCTCGTACTTCAAGAAAAACTTCATCACCTTCATGTCCAGGCGTATTTTCTAAGGAAGAAAATATTTTGCCTTAGAGAAATTTTAAATCACCTTGCATTTTAAAAAAAATTTGCCTTAGAAAATTTTATTTGACTTCTTCCATTTTGCTCTAGCGAGAAAATTTTATCAACTCTCTTAGAAGATTTTCCTGAAGGCACATGTCATGGAGGATATTTAATCCCAACGCCTGGCACATCCTTTATTTTATTCACCACCTTGTATTTTATCTTCACCCTTACCTTAGGTGCACCTTATACATGTAGTAGAATATTTTTTAAACTTCAACGCCTAGGCCATATTTTTCATTACCCCACCCTTACATACTTCTTTGGCGCATTTAGCACACTGAGAGGGATATTTTAATTTCCACGCCCAACAATATTCTCCATCCTCACCAACCTTGGCATTCTCAACGCATAGCATGTTTTATTTTGTTTCCACCACGCCTTGCATTTTACCTCACCACCTTCAACGCCTAGCATATTTTATTCATCACCCCAACAACTTCGGCGCATATCACATTTCATGGAGAACATGTTTCCAACGCCTAGCATTAATCATTTCACCCTCAACACCTTTATCTCATTTACCACGCCTCACCTCATATTCATTTTAACATGGCGCATATTGCATGTCAAGGGGGATATGCTTTAAGTCTACGCCTTAGTAATCTCATCACTTGGCACTTTTAGCGCCTAGCAACACTTACATCACCTTGCACTTATCTCACCACCTTACACTTCACCTTAGGCGCATATAGCATATGTAAGAGGGTACGCCTAGCAAGTTTTACCCTTTTATTTTACTTTCACACTCTTCAACTAACTTCAGCTTGGGCGAATATCACATGTGTGAAGGATGACCCTTGAACTTCACCATTTTGTCTTCACATGGCCCCATTTGGGCGCATTTTGCTATGTGTGAAGGATGAGTTTTGTTGACTCCTTTGACCTCTTTTATTTTGGGCGCATTTGAGCATGCATGAAGGATGGGCGCATTTGGGGGGTGGTGGAGAATCTTTCAACACTTAGAATTTTTTTATGCCTCTACCTTGAGCTGGGTGCATTTTGCTATAGGAGCAGGATGAAATTCGTTGACTTTTTTGACCCTTTCTTTCCTCGGGCGCATTTTACCAGTGGAGGAGGATAAAACATTTGACTTTCTTTGACTTGAGTGGGAAGTGGGTGCATTTGATGCCTCTAGGAGGATGAATTTCATACTTAGAAATTTTTTGAATGCTACTAGCTTGCATGTGGGCGCATTTAGCCTATGCTGGAGGATATCTTTTAGACTTAGAGAATTTTTTATGTTTCTTCATCCTTGAGGGCGCATTTTCATGTTGATACAGGATGAAGCCTCAGACTTAGAACTTTTTCTCATCAATCTCTGAAGAGGGCGCATATTCAAGGTGAAGCAGGATATTTCTCGGACTTAGCCACTTTTCTCGCCCTCGCCAGCTTTTTGCTATAAATAGTAAGTCTCTTGATTCCTGCATCTCGCCACTTTTCTCGCCCTCGCCAGCTTCTTACTATAAATAGTAAGTCTCTTGATTCCTGCATCTCTGAAGCTCAGATTGATTTGAAATTTTGAGCACCGGATCCTTACGACTTCAACAATCTGTCGACACTGCCATTCTGAGTTGACCTGCTAAAAATAGCATATTTTGGGAAGTGTTTTGCTATTTATAGTAACCTCTCGTTTTTGGTACCTCCACAGCTCCGTTTGATTTGAAATTCGAATGAGGCACTCCTCACCACGTGACCTACCTGCTGACATCGACGCATGCACTTGACTTGCTATTTTTAGCCTGTTTCTGAAATGACTTACTATAAATAGTAAGTGCTCCGTTTGACTTCAAATTTTACCAGCAGATAGCCTGAAGGATGCTGATCGCGGTGGTTTACACTAGTTTTCGAAAATTCTAACCTTTTGCGCCTCTTTTCAGGTTCCGAAGCTGGAAACCCTAATTTTCTCTGCATGCGTATCAGATGATCTCTGTTTGTCTTTGGTTTTGCTGCATTGCGATCAGCTCGTGATTCTGAACTGCTGGGAGGCGGCTGTCGGGACGCACCTACTAAAAATAGTAAGTTCCTTACTGAGTGATTATCTCCATTTGCATGTCATACCACGGCGAAGCTTTCGAAAAACCCACCAGGAATCATTTGACATGCAAAAGAAACCTTGACATGCAAACCCTAAAAATAGCCTCGGAAGGCTGAACCTTGAAAGTCATTATCTCACTTTGCATGTTATACCATCGCGAAGGTCTCGTAAAACCCAGAAGGAATATCCAGACATGCAAAGAAAAATTCTCCGTCTAAGCCCTGAAATTTGTCACAGAAGCTAGACTGCTAAAAATAGTAAGTCCACTGTTTCAGCTCAAATTTCGCACGCAAGCAGCTTGGTGTGTTCTGAATGCAATGTGACTGTCGGATTCTCAAAAATGCTGAAGGATTGCCTATAATTGCACACTTACTAAAAATAGTAAGTACTCAGAATCTGATGAAATTTAGCTGGGAACCTGCTGGAAGCATACTGATATCAATGTTAGTCTTTATTTTCAATTTATTTAGTTCATTCAACCTCAGATCGGCGGGAAAGTACAAACCCTAATTTCTAGACTTGGCCAAATTCACGTTTAAACTCAATGACAAGCACAATCCCGGAAAGATAGACAATAGAAAAGAGAGACAACAACAAAACAACCGGAAAGCAAAGCCAAAAGTTCGGAACGAAGCAAAAATTAGGGGGTCCCCATTTGCAATGGGGCAATGTGTGAAAAAGTTCACAACAGGACTGGTGACGGCTCTGAAATTGGTGTAGGAACTTGAGGCTGAACCTCAGGTACTGGCGGACTTTGAACTGGCCTCTGAACTGATTCTATGATAGGTTGTTTGTCAGGTTCCGTGTGTGTAACAGTGGCAAGCGCCTTGCCCTTTGAATTGTTAGGCGCTTGTACTTTCTTGGGAGGGTTACTCCTCTTCTTTTGTTTAGGTTTTGACAAGGTAACGAAGGATTCACCACTACTGGCGGCTCTGCTCTAGGAACACTTACCCTCCTTGTCTTCTTGTTGTCGAGGTAAAGTATATTGTTCTGAATAACTCTACTTGACCTCTCTTTGACCATTGCGTATTCCTTGGCGTACCAATGAACTGCTGGCAACGGTTGTGTATCAACCTACTCTCTGAAAAACTGAGGAAGAACTACTCCCTCATCATCTGATAAACCTCCCACATCTTCTGACAAGAAAACAGAAATCTGTGAGAGAGAGAAGCGGCCGTAACTACGTCTGCGAACCTCGAAGTCATCTATGCAATTTGCCCAGTAATCCTCCATAGAAGGCTCATGATATATACCTCCAGCAAGGCGAGCTGTGTAATGACCTGAAAGATCATAGGCACGTGCTTCAACAAGATACTTAAGATGATACTTCTCAAGTTCTTGTCCTGCAATTTTAGCATCAATTGCCGACTTACACCAATACATTCCAAACTGCAAAGGAAAGTTGAGAGATGGTCTGTGCCTGCGGCGTAGAAGACGATGAACATCATGCATCTGTCTCAAGAACTCTTGAAAGATTGTCTTATCCGAAGGATAACGTGGAAGCATAGCTGGATTTCCTGTAAACCCGTATACTCAGATGTAGGTGTATGTTGGGAACTGAATAAACCAATCTGCCCATCCATCCATCGCTGCCCTAGCAACTGCCGAGATACGATCGTGCAACTCCCGGTCCAAGTTTCTCACTGTATAAGTCAAAAAAGCCTCGTGAACATGCTTGAAATGACGTTCAGCTCTGGTGAACTCAAGCTGATCATAATACTGGTAAACTTTCTGAACACTGAGAATGCCCACGGTGTTTAGGCCTTGGAACTGACCCTGGTAAGCGATCAAGTACACGAGATACGAACACATGTGAAACTCATGGGCAACTAGGAAACCGGTGATTTTCCTGTGGAGAATATCGCTGATGAAGGATGCCCAGTCATAATACTCCTGCCCAGAAATGATGCGACCAATAATGTAATACATCCAAGGCTGGAAAACATTCGCATGTGCTTGACTGAGACACGATTCAGGAGTGTGATTAGAATCGCATACTCATCCTTGTATTCACCACGACCCACATTGTTTGGCAATCTGTTCTTTGCTTGTTTTAACCATCTTTCTACCATCTTCTTCTGACACTTGTCCATATCAGCATCAAATGCCTGCTCACACTGCTCCATAGAAATAACTAGGCTGTTAGGGTGTTGAGGAATGCCAAAACTCCTTTCGATGTCTAGAGGCTTGAGCCTGCAAATGACTCGTCCGTCAACTGACACTATCTCACGAGTAGTAGAATTGTATTGCTTAATACAAGACATCACGAATTCAACACAGTGAACGGAGATAGGTATGGAAGCGGCCTTTAGTAAACCAGACTGCTCAATATTTTGAATGATTGAAGCTCTGATCTTAACAGGATCAAGAACTGCTTCTGGCAACACCTTGTGAAGATCTGTCTCAACCAACCTGAGAAAATCATGAGTAAGGACTGTTTTAGTCCTGTATTCAAGCTGAGTGAACTGCATTATGAAAAATTCACCTGTTGACTGTGAACTTGACTATGTTCTAACAAGATTTCTGGAAGCTAAAAATACCCTGTGAGAGTTAAAAATAGCCTTTCGAAGAATTATTTTCAGCGAAAAATCTAAGATATGGGTTTTGTCTAGAAAAGGATTCTAAGACAACCCAGAACGTTAGATTTGCGAAAATTCAACTTCTACTCGATTGTACAAAGACTTTTCAGTTGAGAAAATTAGTAACTCGAGAACGAATGTTCTGAAGTTAAAAATTCCTGAAAAATCAAACACACGATTTTAACTCGAGGTAATTATATAGAAATGATCCAGATACTGAGACTTGTAGAATTCGCCAATTTCAAGAACATGCAAATTGTATTCTGAGAGAAATCTGAGATTTAAGGATGAAAAAGACGTTTTTATGATACTCTTTTTCTGTGAAAGTCGCCCTTGAATTCTTCAAATAGCTGATAATTACAAACTTTGATTTGCAAAAAGATATGTTAGATAAAATCGCCTTTGGAATTTGATGAGGAATTCGCCTTTGCTTGAAAACTACGAACTTTCTTGAAATTTGCGCCTTTGTTTTGAAAACCACGAATTTTCTCTTGCCTTGAGAAAATACGAATTCTTATGAGGTTTGAGAATTCGCCCTTGATTACTGAAGAATTGCAAATTTGCTTTAAGGAAAATGCCTTTGAGAATTACGCCTTTGATTCTTGAAGAATTTGCGAATTTGTTTTGAAAGTTATGAATTTGCAAATTCCTTTGAATGAATGAATTCCCTTGAAGATGCGCGCCTCTATTTCTTGACAAAACCACGAATTTATCTTGAAGAAATACGAATTTCCCTTGACAAAATTTGCCTTAGAAGAAATATGTGTTTGAAACTTGATAAAATTTGATTTCTCTGGAAGATATGAATTTATTTTGAAAAATACGAATTTCTCTTAAGATCAAATTTTCTCTTTGAGAAATACGAATTTCTTTTGAAAGATTTGTGAATAATAAATGAAGGCGCCATACTTTAAATAAGAAATTCGCATCAACTGGTAACTGCAAGAATTCAAAACCCTTACAAAAATAGAAGACCTCTGATTGGTTGCCTTTCAGTTGAACTGCCACTGACTCGAAGTTCAAAAATAAATAATAATAAAATATTTATTATCATGCAATTAGCAAAAGGCGCCAAAAATAGAAAATCGCCATTTAATTGCTAAAATTGCAAAATAAATATTAAATATTTTGAACTTCAGTTGACAATTCGGAATGAAACTTTGAGATTCACCGTTAGACTTCACCGATTCCGAAAAGTCAACTCTTGAGCTCATAGGTGTCCATTTGCTCAAGTTATTCCACTTTTTACTAACTTCCTATTTTATAGCTAACAGCAAAGTCACGACTGGCCAACTTCAACACTAATTTCTGAGTGACTGAGTGATGCTGAGACTGAGCTGAAGAATTCATCAGATAGCCGACTGAACAAGGAAGAAATGTCTGCTGGGAGACACTACTGCAAAATCCATCATTTAACACCCTGAAAAATTAGGCGCCCCTGATTAAATTCATTTACGGGTTCCAGACTTAACCATTTTCCAAAACTGCCATCTGACACTTCAAACGGCTGCTGACGGTGAACGGTGAACCCTGCTGACAAGAAACGAGGCTCACTGCATGCCTGGAGATATTGTGCATCCAACGGATATATGCACAACACCTGAAAGCTGAGTTAAGGGCCTCAAAAGTAAAAGCGCCCCTGGCTCTTAGTTGCACTGATGTCATTTTAATGAAAGTTGAACTTTCAACCAAGTACCCTACTTTGTCCTCTGATAACTGGAGCTGGGATGACCCGATTCAGGCACTATCTGTTTTAACGGACAGCCAAAAGGGCCCACAAGAGAAGTCTTTAGAGGTGACGAAGCAAGAAAACTGCTTCTAAGACCTCAAAAACTCCAGTGCGTATTTTATTTAAAATATCCGCTCTAGACTTGGCCATTTTCTGGATATCTTCTCTTTTCAGTATTTCACCAAAGACCTCGCACGTACGAGCGTTTGCCAAATCCCAAAGGCTGACGGCCGGGCTCGTTGAATAGATAAAATGATTATGCTCAAAAGTCGTGAAGAATTCGAACGCGAACGACCTCATCTGACAGGTCTAAAGGCTAGGCGCCTCTGGACTATAGAAATACACTGCAAATCTTCTGTTGGTCCGCCCGTGAAATTACGTGCTTGGTAGAACCTTTGCCACGATCACCTGGAACGTCAGATCGACAAGCAGGATGATGCATTACGAAGCTAGGCTAGAGTGGTACTGATGTCAGGAAGACTTTGCCTGCAAATTTTGCCATCTTAAGGCTCATATAAACCAACGCCCCTGGGCTGTAGTTGCACTGGAAGTGAAATGAAGAAGCTTAGGAACGTGAAATCTCCATTATAAACACATCTTCAGATGACTGCTGTCGGAATTCTGAGATTCGGATGACTACGTTTGATAGGTCATTGGATAAGCAGACTAGTTGTGAACAAATTGACTGCATGAGCCACCAAAAATACTAGAATCTACCCCCTCTTTAAGATAGGCGCCCTCAGGCTAGAGTTGCACTTTTGACTGAAAAAAGGCAAATTTCTCATATCTGGAACTTTGAGAATTTCAACTTCTGTCGCCAGTTGCCGGAGCTGTAGGTCTCGGAAAGCTTCGCTGGATAGCTCATCGGATAGCTAGACCAATTCTGAAGAGTTTGACTGTATGCATGAGCACTTTCCTCAAAATCTTGACCTTCAAAAAGTTGGGCGCCCCTGGGCTATAGTTGCGCTTTTCTGCTTTTCCTCTGAGAAATCTTCATAAATTGATCATTAAAAACTCCGTTTCAATCACTGAAATCATCATGCGAAAGCATAGTTTTTGTCGTGAAATGCTTCTTCATCGTGAAATGTTCCATTCTGAGCCTCCAATGTAGGTTCTGTTCAATAAAACTGACTTTGACTGACAAAATATTGACAAAAACTCCATGCTTGATATTGCCCAAAACTGTATTTTACATCATTTAGCAAAGTTTAGACTATTTTATGCAAAATGCCTTGATGAAGCAAAAAATTTGGTTTGGGTACAACAATACCCAAAACTGTACAATTTCTCCACAAAAATGAGTTCTACCAAGTCTGAAATAATCTTTCAGAATTTTCTCACAAGTTTGAATTTCTCAAAGATTGAGAGTTAATCTTCAAAATTAAATTCCACCAAATAGCTGAAACTGTAAATAAATTGGATTTCTTTGCTTTTCCAAATTTGGTCTAAAGACCATTAAATTTGGAAAACAATTGATTCAAACAGGAATAACCTCTCTCCACAAATGCAACAATAAACCAGCTGCTACAATTGTGCAATGCAATAATAAGCCAGCTACTGCATCAATTCAACTTGCAAGTGCAATAATACCTCAGCTATTGCACTAAATAAATCCTTGCAATAATACAACAGCCATTGCAATGATTCAAAAAACCCTTGTTTAACCTGCAATGAGGCACCTGTAGAAACCCTAGGTAGATTCTCAACAACTCCATCTAGGGTTGATTTTTCACAACCGAACCTGGTACTCTAGAGTCTTCAAATCCTCGAGCAATGCAAAGCATTTAGCTTCTTACCAAACTGGTAATGAGAAAATGAGATTCAAGTCAAGCATGCTCAAATGCTAGGCCAACAACTCCTTATAAGGATTTCTCAATGCCTTCCAAGAAGCTTCTAGAAATATTATTATTTTATTCCTTTAAGTGACTTTATGATGTATTATTTTAGTCACTTTATTAAATCAATTAAATATAAAGTTATCCTTTTGATATTAATTTATTGTAATAACTTTATAAATAATTAATTTAATACCTCCAATTTGGGGACATGACATTATCATTGATGTCAAAGGGAAATATATTGATGACAAAGGAAGAGGAAAATCATAATAGGCCAAAGGCCATAAATTGTTGCATTAAATACCATCAAAGGATAGAACTTCATGACAACACTTTATTCATAATTTCTATGTGGATTCAAGAAATTGTCATAAGGCAAAATTAAAATGAGAAATAAAAAATTCATAAGAATAGCAGAAATTACCAAATGGGAAATGAATCGACCAAGTAACAATATGGTGAAGAAACCAAACACTTTTGGTATGCAGGCCGGCCTCCTTTCATAGTCTAAATCATTGACAAATTAAAATACCATTTTTGGCTGACTACATATACTAGCCAACCACATAAGTGATGTTGCCCAAGAAAAGGCAGCAAACAATGTTAATAAAAAGGAGCGAATATATTTTAGAAGGCAACAATTTAATATTAAAACAACAGTTATCTTTACAAGGCAGCGATAGAGAATTTAGAAGAGCAGCAATCAATGAATTATAAGCAATTCATAGGAGCAATGAATATGGTTAAAATATGGAGCAACAAATGTAATTTGAGGAGCAGCGAATATAGTTTGAGAAGAAGCAATCATTAATGAATAGTGTTTTCAATTATTAAGGCATTGATTACTTTTTAAAAGGCAGCAATTAATTGTATAAAAGCAGTGATTAAGGAGAAGTCAAGGGCAGTGATTAAGGTTAATATAAAGTCATGTCCCATTAGGAAGGTTGTCTCTATTCCAAAGGACGTCTCCTTTCATAAGAGACATGTAGACATAATGTGGTATAAAATGAGCTAATAAATGTGAAGAGAAGAAATAATTCAATGAAATATATGTGAGAAAAAGCAGATTTAAAGGAAGAAAAAGAGCAGAAAATGAAGTCTATTTTTGATGTGCAAAATAATGTTATGATTGTGATTGTAAAATTTTTGAGCAGGTTTATGAGCAAACTTGAAAGAGGTTTATAGAAATTTTATAGCATATCTTCAAGCAAGTATGCAAACAGATTTATAGCAGAATTTAAAAGACCTATAGCAGATTTGTAAAGGAGAAGTAAGTAATAATGATCAGATTTATGAAAAAGAAATACATGTTAGTGATCAAATATGTGAAAAGAAAGAATGTATGAAGTAATCAGATTTGTAATTGGATCAAACTTGTAAGTTGTGATCAGATTTGAGAGAAGTGTATTGCATGGTGCACGACAATTATTAGATTTGAAAAGGAAGAGAGTGGATGTATTTGAATCAGATTTTGTGGAAGAGTTCATCATATCAACATTGAAGAATTAAATAGGTTGGAGCCTCTTTCTGGGTTGGAGCTTAGTTTGTGTGTGGGGGTTGGAGCCTCCAATAGGTTGGAGTCTATCAAGTAGAGGTTGGAGCCTCTTGCTGAGTTGGAGCTTAGTTTGTATAGAGGTTGGAGACTTTGATAGTAGGTTGGAGCCTACAAGAAGAAGAAGATTACTTTATAATATATAAGCAATATTGTGTTGTGGTTTTCTCCCGAAAAGCATTTCCACATAAATCGTGCATTCTCATTGTGTTCCTAATTGCCAGATCTTACTTGAATGGTTTTATTGTGATTGGTTAAGTTTTGAAAAGTAAAAGATTGTTAGATACTGATTCAGCCCCCGATCCTCTCAGTATCACCATGTGCTCAACAATTACATGGTTTTTATTCTTGACAATGAGCTTTGTGCACAATATTGATTTAAATGACACTCTTTGAAGTGTTTTTTGACTTTTGAGGCGTTCTCCAAACTTCTTGGAGAGAACGTCTATTTATAGTAAGTCACCAAATTGATTCATATCATCTCCTATTGCCTTAGTATCATATCGGCATGGTTAAATTTGGATTCTGATGTGTTCCAAAATTTTCCGCAACTTGGGGTGGAATAATTTAATTATTCACTTAAGTTATAATGTTTTATTATTATTTTTGATAACTTAAGTGTAATATATTTTTGAAAAGGTATTTTGATTCCCCATTTGGATGCCTAAGAGGAATAAAGGGTCTTTGCATATAAAAAATGTTTTTATTTATTTTAAAAAGATAATTTGGTGGAAAAGTGAATTATTTAATTAATTTAAATTGAAGTTTTTCCCTCCCAAATTCTATACGAGGAGGCATTGGGATCATTGTTGCATATACTAAAGAATGATAACGATGTTCTATTGGAATGGCTTTAGTTCTCTACAATCTTTGAGGACGAAATCCCTCATTGATTTCTAGTTTCAGAATTTTAAGATATTCCCTAGCTACATTGGCATGATTCCAGCTAGGAGTTACCATTGGAATTGATTGAACTTTTCAGTTTTGGCTTTCCAATATGGATTATTTTGATGTGTTCTAGTGTTGCAAAATGCTTTGTTGAGACTTCCTTTCAGTTGCAGATTGTTAAGTGTGGATTTCTTGAAGGTTTTTGGTTGTTGGCCGTACCTTTGCAAGTTGAAATATACCAAACCAATTTTTTCAATTTTGATTACAATAAGCAATGCAACACACATCCGTTAGGGTTAGCACCTTAAACCAAAATGATGCGTAATACAACTCTAACCAAGAATGTACACCAGGATCCCGAGTTGGGCAAGGTGTGAGCATATGGTCAGAGGATCTCAATGCATGCTGAAAGAGTAACTCTAACCAAGGATGTGTCCAAGGTGGACGAACATATGGTCAGAGGATCCCTACCAACTACAATTGCTGAAAGTAAACTCGACGCCAAGAATGTGCTTACCAACCTAGAGTGGGAATGGAGCTACCATATGGCGGAGAGGCTAAGAACTACAATGCAATTCAAAATGTAAAATAGGCGGCAAGCCAGCCTCTTCCACTTATGAGAATTGTCATTGATGTCAAGACAAAGAGCCTAATCAAACTATTAAAGATGAATAAGAATGATAAAGTTGAATCAAAGGAAAAATGATTGCTATACTACTAAAAGAATTCGATCTTCTTAGTAAAAACAAAAGAATGCTACAGATAGAGATATTTGAAGTATTCAAATTTTTTTTTTATGCTCAGATTTAAAGAACAGGAAATTCAGATCAAAGATCTTTTTGCAGACTTCATAGCTTTCAAATGTGAAGATCTCTTTAATATATATCAAGTTCGATAAAAGTTGTTAAATCTGGAACTTGTTCATATATAATTAAATCCGAACTGCAAAGGACGAGCTGGAAAACATGAAACAAATCGATTGACTAAATCTGAAGAATGTTTGTCAAAAATTAAAAAACAATTTGTTTCAAATAAAGAACGGTTTGTTAACAAATGAAGAGTTGCGAATCAAAGAAATACGTTGGAAAGAACAATTTGTCAAAAAACAAATCAATGAAGAATTGCGAATTAAAGAGAGATGTCGGTTTGTTGGACGTTTCTTTGGATTAAAACAAAATGATATAATCTAATGATTTGTTAAGACGTGCTTAAGACGTGTTTCTAAGAGACGTCTTTCTGAAGACGCGTTTTTAGTAGAAAAAGATTTTTCTGAAATGTCGTGACGTCTTTCTAAGAGACGTGTGTATCAAACTCATACATCCTCGCTTGAAGAGAAGCTATTTGCTTTTTGAAGGGTCGGGTCTGTTAAGATGTATTTTGAGAAGACATAAACTTAACAAAAGGACACATCTAAAAACTCCAAAAGAAGTGTCTTCAACAAAGGTGCGATTTAATTTGAGAAATTCATATGTAAGATACAATGCCAATTTCGAAGTGACGCATTTGTTCAAAGAGGAGTGATTTGTTTGTGATAAAGAGACACATTAATAAAACCTCATTTCTGAAGTGATACGTTTGTTTAAAGAAAAGCAATCTGTTTCTAAGAGACACATCACTTGAACAAAAAGTCATAATCATTGATCAGAATATGTATAAATATAATTCAAATCAGATTCAAAAAAAAGTGTGGTTGTAAGAAGATAAGCAGTTCAGTCTAAAGACCCATCTCCTTGTGTGGGCTTAGGGTGATATCATTTATCACATAGAGCAGATTGGAGAGTTGGGAATGTGCAGATCAGATTGAAGGCTGTCATACATCCATCAAGACAAGGTTTGGTGCCTTGCACTAGGGGTCGGTGCTCCTTGTAGGTAGGAGCCTACTAAATTTGTAAAGGTCTAGGTGTTCCTTGTAGGCTACATTCTACTAAATCATCTTGTTGTAAATCTGTAGGTTGGTGCCTACTTTGAAAAAACACTATTTCAATAAAGTTGTGTCAACTTGGGGAAATTGATTAATATCAAAAAGGTTGATTGTAATAAGTTTGAAAAAGATTAAGAAATAAAAGTTTGTGATTGATTTACTGATTCACCCCCCCCTCTCAGTAAATCTTTTGTGCTCTTCAATTGGTATCAGAGCAAGGTCCTTCTTGAAAGCTTAATCGCTTAAAGGAGATCCTTAAGAGCACATATGACAAATCTAAGCAACACTGTGAAAGCACCCATCTTTGATGGGACTAATTATGCTTTTTGGAATATCAAGATGGAAGCATACTTGAATGCACTTGGGTTTGATGTGTGGCAATCTGTTGTTGATGGGTATTCACCTCCAGCTACCCCTCCAATAAATCAAGCAGCCAAAAAGAGAAGTGAAAACAATGCAAAAGCAAAGCATGCTCTTCTTTGCAGCCTAACAGATTCTAAATTTACAAAAGTCATGAGATGCAAATCAGCAAAAGAGATTTGGGACAAACTTCAAAATATTTATGAAGGAGATGCAAAAGTTAAGAAGGCAAAGTTGCAAACTCATAGAAGGAAGTTGGAGACTCTCAAAATGGAGGATGATGAAGATATTGCTTCATATTTTCTTCGTGTTGATGAAACAGTAAATATCATGAAAAGACTTGGTGAAGAAATTGAGGATACTTTCATTGTTGATAAGATTCTAAGATCACTATCTACAAAATTTGAGGCCAAAGTTGCAGCATTGGAAGAACTAACAAATCTAGACCAGCTGAAAAAGGATGAATTACATGGGATCCTTACTGCCTATGAGATGAGGATTGAAGGTAGATCACCACAAAAGGAAGTCTCATTCAAAGCATCCAAAAAGGACAAGAACAAGCATGAAG